>JAOQML010058749.1:0-10026 GCA_027568935.1 Erythroxylum urbanii
AATTTAATTTTTAATATAATGGTTATGTAAATGAAATATGTCTCAGTAATATAATATTAAGATTATAGATTTAGTGATTTTAAACACATAAATAATGTTTTATATAAAATTAATGCATACATACATTTATTCAATAAAAAATTTAAATTTATACTTTATAATTAAACTTTTCGTGCATACTCCAAACATACAAATGTGTTATGAGTTCAATTGAATTAATTAGATATATCATTAATCCTATGTTCTAATCAACCTATAGCGTAAAAATTTTGCAAATTCCTTATATATATTTATAGTTTTAGGAATTTATGTAATTCAAAATTAAAAATTACGATTTATTTAATAAAAATTAAAGTTTAAAGTTTAAAGTTCAAAGTCTTAAGTTTACTTTTAACAGGGGATAAGGATTTAAATTAAATATTTTTCAAAGTACATAAGAATAATTATTTAATATTTAACATTAAATATTAAATCGTACATGTCCACTTTTTGGTCTATTTGAAACTAATTAATGAATTACTTATTATATTGAATGATTATCTTAAACTCATATAAAACAATTACAAAATATTGACAAGAATAATAAAACATAATAAGAAAATAGAAATAAAATAGATTGATAATGGTTTGACTAAACAATCTTTGACCTATATCTAGTATTTAAGCTCTGTTTAAAAATTCACAATCTTTTTTCCTTTAAAGGGTGAAGAATAACTATCCTTAGATCTACTTTGTCACGGGTGAAGAAAACCTTTAACAATCATGTTACTTAACAATCATCTTACTTTATCTCATTCGAATAGTAAATAGTTACAAATCTTATTTAAGATGAAGGAGAATCCTTATAAAGTGTACCCCAATCAATTGTAATAATCATACTACTCAAAAAATTCTTCTCTTGCATTAATGAACAAACACTCAATATGTCTTATATGATGTACACATATACTTTCTAACCTCTTAAGTATCTTAACAACTCCCTACTATGCCAACCTACTTACAACATCTTATATGTGATATATTTATATTCAAAACTAAATGAATTGTTGAAGTCTTCAAAATTAATTTATGATTTGTTAAACTTTTGTATTATTAATCGAACCAGGTCGTATCCTAAGAGAATTAAAAAACTAGTTTTTAATTTCAGTTGAAAAAATAAAATGAGAGTTTATGATTAATTAACTAATAAGCTAAATTTAACAAGGATTCAAAATAAATAAACTAAGCATTAAAGTGAGAGATTCAACTTTACCCAACTCTGATTTAAGGGAAGGATTTCATCTAATTGTAACTTTGACCATTGGTTTAAAAAGAATTAATTTCACAATTCAAGCAATCAACTTGAAACTCATTAAGATTTCTATAATAAGTCCCAAATTTTCTAAATTAATTAATTCAAACCTAGCATTCAAATTAAAATTTACCATCAATTGATTGATTATGATAGCATTATATATCAGTTAAATGACAGCAATAAGCTTAATGAAAAAGACCTAACCTTAATGTAAATAATTGAGATAGCTATAACTATTCTATTTAGTTTTTTTGTTTCTTTTAAGTTAAATATGCAAATTTATAAATAACATATTAGCTCCTTATACTAATCATTCATGTAACAACCCCTTATACGGAACCTATAACCACCTACAAACATGACACCCAAAATTTCTATACATACATTCATGACATACAATTCTATTTAATGTTGTACATGTACATATTAAAAAATTTAATATCCCTTAACAATATCATTTAAAAGTAATATTACATCATTTCATTAATATGATAATTGAAAAGAGATATTACACACAACTTAAATTCTTAATTACAAACTGTTAAGAAACTACAATTTCCCTCATTACATAGATAACCATTCTTTAATCAAAAAACACATCTAAAGGTACTTTTACTTCTAGCTGTTGGCCTTCGTCCCTACATATGTTCCCTGTACCTCACTCCTATGACCTGGACCTACATAGATTAATACCTGTGCTAAGTTTGAAAGCTTAGTGGGAAAAACACTTATTTTGAATGACTACTCATAGCTATCATCTACTAAACACACACATTCAGAAATATCACAACTCACATACCATAGATTCACATTCATGAACTAAACATTGATATTCAGTGCTCATGTAAACAATGATGGCATACTTAAGCAAATTACATAATGCAAATGTGCTTCAACATATTATCCATATACCGAAAATGCACATCTATAAGCATTCAACGCTTATTGATACAAATTATTAATAAAATTGTGGATGCTTATGCTCATAAATACTAATTATTTATGTTGTCATACTGTATTTCTTATTTATATTTGTTTACTTTACTTTTTATGTTAGGCCTGCACATTTCTATGGGTGTGGATAACAGGTATTGTGAATATCCGAAGATATCAAACTGTGGATGCCGGAAAGTATTAAATTGTGGATACTCGAAAGTATTAAATTGTGGATACACAAAGGCATCAAGCTATGGAGACATTATAGTCTCAAATGAAGACACCATTGGTGTCAAACTGTAGCAGCTACACTGTAACCTTATAGGCATGCCTATCTATCCACCACTAAGATAATAGAGCAGGCACTGTAACATTTCCTTTAACCAGTTTCCAATTTCGCAATTCATATATTGATAATTCATATGATATACATTTCAATTCATAAAATCTGTATGTTTTCATATATGCAAGTCATAACTAATCACCATTAAAAGGGTGTCAAAATCACACTTTTATAATCATACTATATATATATGAGCAATAAATATGCATACAAATCATTTATGTACATGTAAGTTTTCTTTGGAATGCATCATTCTTATTCTTAAATTTCAATTTTAAATCACCCACTTCACATATGGTAAGTCCTATTTCATTTATTTTTAGGTGTTTGAAAAGTTCCATACACTTTAAAAATCAAAAATGAAAAAAACTCAAAATAGTGCAATTTGGGCTAAGGCCACGATGGGTCTAAAAATAAACAAACGATCAGTCCAGAAGCAAATCACATGACGAACTCTAGTTGTTCCTTAATATGCATAAAGAAAACATTCCCCTATGTCTATAATTTCCAAATAACTAAAAATAAAGCCATTTAGACTTCTAAATCATGAGATATAGACCAAATATCACAATCTGCTTCAAAACAGGAGCAACATCATGTCACCATTTTCGATCCCAATTTCCAATATCATAAAACCATAATTAAGTTAGAGTCTCTTCCATAATTTTTGGTTCTTTGTCTTAGTTTTCATACGAAACTAAAACCACCCAATTTAAAGGTCTGTATCCTGAGTTATGACCTAAACAAAGTGACTGGTTCAACAAACCATAGACATAATTCTACTACACCATATTCTCTTGTCATATTCAACCAATTCTATGTAAGATAACATCAGAATAACACCAAAGCATCATCCCAATAACCATTCCACATCTAAATAAATCTTTGTATCCATTCAAACATACACACAAAGAGTCCCAAAGCTTAAAATTGGCAAAGTAGTTATTCTAATGCCTTTCCTTACCTTCCTCTTTGGCTTTGCTTGACTCACCAAATGAAAAATGATGGGATGAAGAAGGTAAAATGGAGAGGAGAAAATCTGAAGACAAAACCCACCAACTAACGTCCATCTCCCCTCTCTATATGCCTTTCCATGAATTTTCTAGTCTTAGTCACATGTTTCAATCCTATTGGACTATATGTTATAATCTTATTGGACCATGTGTTATAATCCTATTGGACCACATGTTACAATATTATTAGACCAAGTGTTACAATTATATTGGAATATGTATTACAATTCTATTGGTGCAATTCTATTAGATCATGTGTTACAATTCTATTCAATGTACTCAAGCTTTAATCTTATTGGTCACACATGCTTTACTCCAATTGATCCATGTGTTAACTTTAGAAAAAAACATATTGGTCCTTCTTCTTCCTTTAATTCCCAAGTTGGCCTATAATATTATCAACTCATTTCGTTCCTCTATGTCTTAAGTTTCTAATGGCATAAATTTCATGCAATTTGGTTAATCATATTGGGAGTTATACCCAAAAAACTACAGGCTGTTTAAAAACAAGGATAGTAGCCAGAACCTAACTTCAAACCAAAATTAAAAAATCTTAGAGGTAGAATCAAATTTTGGTTCCTTCATTAAAGTTTTATAGTAATGTCTATAGTTTAATCTCCAATTAGAAATATCCACTTTTGAGGTCTATAGGCCAAGATATGGACAAATTACAGAAGTCTATTAAGTGGAAGCTATCCATCCAATAAGGTACACATCCTAAATCAACTAACTTTGATCTTATTATGCAAGAGCAACACAAAAACACATCCAATTTAATCAAAAACATTCTATAAGTAAATGGGATACTTCTTCTACCAATTCCCCTCACGTCATATACATAAATCCAAGCAAACATATCAAAAATTCCCATACATATTTCATGTCTGAGTATTTATATCCATGCCAAAATGAAAAAATTGCCCATTTACCTATGTCTTTCACATTAAGTACCATTACATCGCGCACTATACTTAGATGCACTTAATTCGTTATGTTTACTTCTTAATACACTTTAGACATGCTATAATACTTCTAGGGTATATGTTGGCGCCTTCCAATTCATGACAATTATGGATCACTAAATTCATGAATAACTATAGAATAATCAACATCGAATTGATTTTTCAGATCAAAGAGTATTAATTATCATGAAATAAAAGAACACAAAATAAGAAATACTTGAATTGAAATAAAAATCTAGGTTTAAAATGAAACCTCATAAGGTTACAAACAAAGTCTTAATTCACCTTGAATAAGAAAATTCAGATTTAGCCATATATGGCTATAATTTTACAAAAGATAGATAAAAGAAGGAAACAAAACAAAACAACGACGAAAGGGAATATTGAAAAGTGTGGGTGTAATGTTCTCCTCTTTTTTCTTATGAAAAAAATCTCCTCTTTCAATATTCTAGAGATTATCTTTTAAACAAATCTAAATCCTTATATAATAGGGTTGAGAATAAGTCTCCTAATTAAACTGAACTTCCTATATTGAATCTAGTTTTAAATATGATCTCGCCTTATCCTCAACAACAATTTGTCATCTTTGACTTATCCAAAATTTGTGGCTTTCATAAACAGTGCTCTAATTAGACATTTCAAGCCAAATTTGGTCCAATCTCTATTTGTTAAAATAAAGTAAATATTAATTTTACCAATTAAGCACAGAAAATCAACCTAAACTAAATAGATGAATTCAATTAAAATAACAAAATCCCATCTTATCAAATTCCCCCATGTAGGACTCATGCTTGTCCTCAAGCATATATTAATTCAATACATCAATCATCCTCTTAAAAACCTCTCATCCTTTTTCATTTCACCCTAAAAATCCTAAAAGCTAATATACATTAAGTGTTTAAGATAGAATAATAATCAAGAGAACAATCTCGCTTAGAATAAATTTTTTGAATGAAAACATAGCATCCCATCAATTTTACTGAAATAAAATGAAACCCTCTCGTGGATCTCACTCTGTACACTAAAAGTGTTTAAGGTTCATTAAGCTCTTAAATCAAAAAATAACATGTTATTTTCATAAACTTGCTCATGAATTTTATCTCCATCACTAACACACGTATATTTAATGCATAAATCAAGAAGTCTTAATAAGGGTTATAACTTGGCATAGGTAAAGGTATGGAAAAATAAGAGTTTTAGTGTTAATAAATCAAAGGAACCACATAAAGTTATCCATATAACTTTTAACTCACTTGACTCAAGTTACATACTGTTAATCACATCTTCATCATTTTCTTTTTCTTTTTCTCATTTTATTTTTATTTTCATTTTCATTTTCTCTCTTTTTTTCTTTATTTTAAATAAACTGAGAAATCAAAACACTGCAACTTGAATCAACTAATTTACTTTTCGTGGAAACAGTTAAAATCTTATGCAAATAAGTTTTATACAATTCTTTCAATTTAGGGTTCAAAATTACTGAGGAAACCAATGAAAAGAAGGGTAAAAGTGGCTTTTAGCAAGGTTAATATGCAAGAAAAGAAAGTTTAAAGTTCAAATTGGTTCTCTAAAATTAAAAATTAAGGTGAGCTTTTATAGGTCAAAAATGGTTATACCTAAGTGCCCCTATCATTTCGATGCATAAATTTACTAGAAATATGGTCACAAAATGAATACAAGAGTAAGTTCTAGCATAAACAAGTTATGTTTGATACCACACACCACAAAAAAAGGTATGAACACAAATGTAATGAATTGCTCTTAAGCTCTAAAGCTCCCATATGTATCAAAATGCATAAAGTCTTGTACATCTTCATTCGATAAAATAATGAGATACTTTAAGTAATTTAATAGATAATCATGTTTGTTTTTCTCATAAATTAAAACTCAATCCAAAAAATGTATCCTAGCTTGGGGACTATTTCTCAATAATAATCTTCAAATTTTTGGCTACCATTAGGAATAATCAATATATGGATCATAATATTCATGAGTTTAAGCATAAATCACATATTTTACCACAGAAAAATGGAGACATATTCGAACATAATTCTCCCCCATACTTAAATGATACCTTGTCTATAATGTATATATACCATGATCATTTAATCATATAAGATAAGCGAAAGATTAGAATACCCCTCTTAGTTGTAAGCATCAGAAAATGCACTATATTGTAAGTGGATATAAAGGTGTTAAATGACACATAATGGAATTGTCTCTTTTGTTTCTTAGTTAACCTCATCCTACTTAAACAAGAACTTTAATTATCCAAGCATGCTTTTCATAGGTACTGGTGGTTGGCACAATTTTGGATTAGTTTTTATCAATTGGATTCATTATAGAGTTAGCTTTTTCCCTGTCCTATCATTGCCTTTTGTTCTTATCATAACTACAATAATGTAAGAGATAATAAAAATTGATAATAAATAAATTGAACATTGGTGCTTTTTGCCTGATTAGTTTGTGTGGCTTGGGACTTAAGGGATGTATGGTTTATTGAATGCTTAGTTTTTATTAGATTTAGAATTTTGGTTTGGTTTGTATGGTAGGTTTGTTAGAGTATGTTCAAGTCATTAGTGCTTTTAGACAATGGGACGTCTATGTAATTGATTAGTTGTTTGATGTGTGTAAGTTTTAATAATACCCTCGATAATCCACAAGCACACAAATTATTTGCGTAGTACCTAAGGTGTCGATCCCACGAGGAAGGATAATCTAATCCTAAAATATAAGGTTAGAATAAATCACAAAAATTCAAATATAAGGAAATTGAAATGAGAATTCATCAACCAAAATAATCTAAGAATCAATCACGAAAATGTTAATAATTTAGCAATTGCAACACACACTAAAAAATCAACCTAAGAGAATTACCAATTGAGAGAAACAAATTTTACTATCCTTAACGCTAACCTAATTGATTATGAATTACTGGATTATTGGTTCTAGACGATCCTAGGATTGATTACTCTCTGTCGAGTTATAACCATTAACTCTAAATTATAAACTCTAATTAGATTATGGAAATTGCAATCTCTCAATTAATAACCCATCCAAAACCCTAATTAGCTATGAAGTTGTCTAATAAACTATCGGAAACCTATGCAAGATCTCTCTTTGCACAATTTACCGATTTGATTTAATTTTTGTTCTATTAAATCACCTAATTCTTATTAGCCCAATTTAATTATTTTTCATTCAATTCACCCTCTCAGTTTATTACCAAATTATACAATCACAAAATTAAATCACAATAAATCTTATAAACATAAAAACAATTAGATTTCATTAAATCAATAATAAAACTCCAAAGGTGAGTTTAGAACATCCTCAACATTTAGATCATATCATTAACTATTCAATCCAATTCTATACAATTATAAGACTGAAATAAATAGGAAATACAATCAAAATGGAGGACAAGAGGTAGCAACGTCGAGAAACCTCCTAATCTAAGAAGTAAGTCGAATCGACTTCTTCTTTTCCTTAATCTCTCGATGAATTCCCTCTAGGATTTCTCAAAAGTGGCTGATGCAAAAGCCCCTCTGCCTCTTTGTCTTGTTCTTTAAATATCCTTTGTGTTTTGAGCAGCCCTACGATTTTTCTGTTATTCAAAGGGTCTAAAAAATCCCTTGAAACTTTATGTTTTTGTGTCTGTGCATCTGCACGATGTAGGCCATGAACATGGCCCTGCATACCATGATCTTAGGCCACATCTGAGCCTTCTGTCACGATCATGGGCTAACTCCAGTGCTTTTGTCATGATGAATGTTGTTTCGGCCTGAATGTCTCTGAAACTTCTCTGTTCTTTGATGTTGACCTTGAACCACTAACAAATACATCAAGGTACCATAAAAACATAATATTTAAGCTCAAAAACTTGTATTAACCCATAAAAACACTTAAACATCAATAATTAATAAGATAACACAATTCTAACCTAAACATATACTAAACGATTGAATTAACAATTAAATACATATAAAACTAAGGCCTAAAACATGATGCAAATTACACTTATCAACATCCCCACACTTAAACTTTTACTTGTTCTCAAGCAAACAAACCAATAAAGACACAAAAATCACATAGCACACAATGTAATAATGTGACAATGGCTTCAACTTCATGAAACAAATTTAACTTTAAACACAATCCTTTAAGTTATTTCAAATCATTAACATGCAAAATCCATGTTTTGGACTAAACATCCATATTAATTAAAACTCAAATGTCAAGTTACTCACCCTTTTTAATTATATACACACATTAATAATTCTTCAGTCATTCTAATTCTGTCACTACTCCTAAGTACGTTTTCATGAAAAGTTAAGCTATTTACAAGTTTAGTAGGTTTTATTAAAAAAATCACATTTTTAAATAATATTTTCTGTACATAGACTTAGTCTTTTATTCGGAGGCAAACATTGGTGATGAATGTCGATCTGATTACTCGACTAAGTCATGTTTTTATTACGCTACTTGGTTGAAACATCATTATAGCCTTTTGATGCGGAGGCATACATTTGTGATGCGTGTCGATCTGGTTACTTAGCTACATCATATTCTCAACTAGTTATTAGCTCTATTCATAACCCAAAGGCCAGTGGAATAGTTATTTATTAAAATTAACCAACACTTTTTTATTATCTACTTTGTTGCTTAAGCTACTCGTTTTCATGAAAAATACTAGCAACGTTACTTTAGTCGAATAACCTCAAATTATGAATGATTGTGCCAATTTAGAGGGTGACAAACTGACAATAGATCTTAATTAACTTGCATATTTAGCTAAAGAACCCAAATTTCTAATTTTGTGAGCTAATGACTCTTTACAACCTAATAGCCTAAGTTCAAAATTAAATCAATTTCAATCCATTGACATATTCATACAATTCATAACATGCAACCTAACAAACTATCATACAATATGCAAAATTCACATTCAAAGCAAAAAGCATAACTTTCCCCACACTTGAACAACACATTGTCCTCAATGTGAAAAGGAGACAAACAAACACAAATGGAAAGGGGAGAAACATAAATTAAAATAAAACAAAAAGTAAAATAAAGACTAAATTTGAAAAGAAAAGGGTTAGAAACAAAGCCTCACTGTGATGGAGGCGAGGAGGGTGTTGGAGGTGGTAGTTGGATGCCTTAAGCCTCAAAGTAATGATGGATATGATGTATATCTTGGCTTTGACATCACTGTGTTTGGGCCATCTCCTTCATTCTTCTAGAGTTCTCCATAAGTGTATTTGTAATTACCTTGGTGTTTGCAGAGAATAAATTAAGCACTTTCTTCCAGCCCAGTTCATCGGTATCTTCTTCCTCTTGAGACTCCTCACTAGTTGCGTCCTCTTTTGCCTTCTGAGGTGGCGCTATGCTCGAACTCACCTGGCTAGCCTTAATTTTCACACAAGTCTGTTAGCTGATATCACGAAGTTTCATATTATGGGACTTAAGGATTTCAGT
>JAOQML010058799.1:0-10026 GCA_027568935.1 Erythroxylum urbanii
TGTTAAGTGATGTGACACGCCACCCTCGCGGGGCACAGATCCGGGTATCACTGTCGATATCGGGTTCGGGTCCAGCGGGAGTGGGGTGTTACATTTATAGCTGCCAATAGTGCTTAGCGACCCTGCCAACAGATTGTTTTCCCACCGAAGATGTGCCAATAGACTATTTTTCCTAGTAAAGGTGCCTAGTGACTGTGCAAATGAGTTATTTTTTCCACAAAATGTGCCTAGCGATCGCACTAATTGTATATTTTGCCCACCGAAGGATCGAAGGTATGCCAATGGGTTGTTTTTCCCACCGAGGTTGCTTAGCCACCTTGTCAATGGGCTATTTTGACCACTGAAGGTGCCCAACTAGCTGTTTTTTCACCCAAAGGTGCCTAATGAACGTGCCAATAGGCTGTTTTACCGACCAAAGGTGCCTACTGACTGTGCCAACAGGCTGTTTTACCCTCCCAAGGTGCTTAACGACTGTGCCAACAGGTTATTTTTCCCATCGAGGTTGCCTAGCGACCGTGCCAACAGACTGTTTTCCTACCAAAGATGTGCTTACATTCTATTTTTCCCACCAAAGGTGCCTATTGACATGGCCAACGGGTTGTTTTGCCCACCAAAGTTGCCTAATGGGCTATTTTCTCCATCGAATATGCCTAGTGACAGTGCGAACGGATTGTTTTGCTTACTGAAGGTGTGCCAACAGGCTGGTTTTCTTATTAAAGTTGCCTAGCGACTGTGCCAAACGGTTGTTTTGCCCACTGAAATGTGCCTAGCGATCGTGTCATTTGTATGTTTTTCCCACCGAAGGTTTACCAATAGGTTGTTTTTCCCACCAAAGTTGCCTAGCCACCTTGTCAACGGGCTGTTTTGCCCACTGAAGATGCCCAACTGGCTATTTTTCACCCTAAAGGTGCCTAGCGAACCTGCCAATAAGTTGTTTAACCACCAAAGGTGCTTACAGACTGTGCCAACGGGCTGTTTTGCCCATCGAGGGTGCCTAGTGACTGTATCAACAGCTGTTATGCCCACTGAGGGTACCTAGTGACCGTGCCAACGGAGTGTTTTCTCATCGAAGGTGTGCCTATAGGATGTTTTTCCCACCAAAGGTGCCTAGCCAATATGTTGTTTTGCCTACCGAAATTACTCAACGGGTTGTTTTTCCCACCCAAAGCGCCTAGCCAATGTGTCAACGGGTTGTTTTGCCCACTGAAGGTGCCTAGTGACCATGCCAACTGGTTGTTTTGCCCATTGAGGGTGGCTGGCGACTATTCAAATGGGTTGTTTTGCCCATCGAAGGTGCCTAGCTGGCTGTTTCTCCCACCAAAGGTGCCTAGCGAACATGCCAACAGGCTATTTTGCCCATTGAAGCTACCTAGTGACCTTGTGAACTAGTTGCTTTACCGACCCAAAGTGCCTAGTGACCGTGTCAACAGGCTGTTTTGCCCATCAAAGATGCCTAGCAACTGTGCGAACGAGTAGTTGTGCCCACCGAGGGTGCCTAGCAAACGCGTCAACGGGCTGTTTTACCCACGGAAGGTGCGTAGGGATCGTGCCAATTGGCTGTTTTGCCCGCCTAAGGTGTTCAACGGGTTGTTTTTCCTGTCGATGGTGCCTAGCGAGCGTGCCCATCGAAAGCGCCCAACGGGTTGTTTTCCCATCAAAGGTGCCTAGTGACCATGTCAATGGGCTGCTTTGCCGGCCCAAGGAGCCTAGTGACTGTGCCAACAGGTTTTTTTGCCCACCAAAGGTGCCTAGAGACCATTTGAACAGGTAGCTTTGCCCCTGAGGGTGCTTAGCGACCATGCCAATGGGCTGTTTTACCCACCGAAGGTGCCTAGGGACCATGCCAATGGGTTGTTTTACCCACTAAAGGTGCTCAACAGGTTGTTTTTCCCACCAATGCTGCCTAGCGACCGTTCCAACGGGCTGTTTTACCAATCGATGGTGCCCAATGGACTGTTTCTCCCACCAAAGATGCCTAGCTACTGAACCAACGGACTGTTTTGCCTGTCGAAGATGTGCCAATGGGTTGTTTTGCCTACCGAAGATGTGCCAATAGGTCATTTCTCCATCAAATATGCCTAGTGACCATGCAAACGAATTGTTTTCCCTGTCGAAGGTGTACCAACTAGCTATTTTTCCTACTAAAGTGGCCTAGCGACTGTGTCAACAGGCTGATTTCTCACGAAAGGTGCCTAGTGACATTGCCAACAGGCCGTTTTGCCCACCGAATGTGCCTAGTGACTATAACAATAAGTTATTTGTCCAACCAAAGGCATGCAAATGGACTAAGCTGCCTACCAAATATGCATAGAAACTGTGCCAACAAGCTGTTTGGCCCACTGAAGGTACCTAGCAATCATGCCAATGAACTATTTTTCTACCAAAAGTGTCTAGCGATCATGTTAACAAGTTGTTTGGCGCAGCGAAGGTGCCTAACGGCCGTGCCAAAGGGCTCTTTTTGCCAACCTATGGTGCCTAGCGATTGTTCCAACGGAATGTTTTGCGCACTGAGGGTGCCTAATGACCATCCCAAGGAGCTATTTTGCCCACCCAGGGTGCCTAACGACCATGCCAATGGGCTGTTTTAGCTACAGAAGGTGCTCAATAGGCAATTTTGCCCACGAATGGTGCCTCAAAACCGTGCCTGCAGACTGTTTTACCTCCGAAGGTATCCCAACAGGCTATTTTCCTACCAAAGGTGCCTAGTGATTGTGTAAATGGGTTGTTTTTTCCAAAGAATGTGCCTAGCTGGCTGTTTTGCCCACCGATGAAAATGGGCTATTTTGCCCACACAAGGTGCCTAGTGACTATGTCAATGGGTCGTCTTTCTACCAAATGTGCCTAGTGACTGTGCCAATGGACTGTTTTCGCACTGAAGGTCTACCAATGTGTTGTTTTCCCCACCAAAGGTGCCTAGCGTCCTTCCCAACGAGTTGTTTTACCCATCAAGGTGCCTAACGGGTTGTTTTTCCCACCAAGGGCTCCTAGCAACCCTACCAATGGGATGTTTTGCTCACCGAAGGTGCCTAGTGACTATGCCAACGAGTTGTTTTGCTTATCAAGGATGGCTAGCAACCGTGCAAACGGGTTGTTTTTCCCATCGAAGGTGCCTAGTGATCATGTAAAAGGCTATTTTGGCAACCCATAGTGCCTACCGACCTTGCCAACAACCTATTTTTCCCACCAAAGATGCCTAGCAACTGTGTGAACGAGTATTTTTGCCCACCAAGGGTGCCTAGTGACCGTGTCAAGGGGCTGTTTTACCCACCAAAGGTACCTAAGGACCGTGCCAATGGGCTGTTTTACTGACCGAAGGTGTTCAACAGGTTGGTTTTCCCACCAATGGTGCCTAGTGAGTTCACCCACCGAAAGAGCCCAATGGGTTGTTTTTCCAACCAAAGGTGCCTAGCGATTATACCAACAGACTGTTTTGTTCGTCGAAGGTGTGCCAATAGGCCATTTTGCCCACCGAACATATGCCAACAGGACATTTTCTCCACCGAATAAGCCTTGTGACTATGCCAACGGACTGTTTTGCCCACCGAAACTTTGCCAACATGCTGTTTTTCCTACTGAAGTTGCTTAACCACTGGGCCAAAGGGCTGTTTTGCCCACCGAAGGTGGTAAACGAGCTGGTTTTCTCACCGAAGGTGCCTAGTGACCGTGCAAATGGGCTCTTTTGCCCACCGAATGTGCCTAGCGATCGTCCCAACGGGTTGTTTTGCACACCTATGCCAATGGGTTGTTTTGCCCACACAAGGTGTCTGGTGACTATGCCAATAAGTAGTTTTTTCTATCAAATTTGCCTGAGGACCGTGTCAATGGATTGTTTTACCTGCCGAAGATGTGGCAACAGGTTGTTCTTCCTACCAAAGATGCCTAACGTCCTTCCCAACGGGTTGTTTTACCCATCGAAGTTGCCCAACGGGCTATTTTTCCAACTGAAGGTGCCTAGCAACTGTGCCAACGGTTTGTTTTGCCCATCGAAGGTGACTGGTGACCGTTGCAAGAGGTTGTTTTCACATTTAAGGTGACTAGCGACTGTTCCAATGGGATGCTATACCAACTCAAGGTTTCTAGCCACTATGCCAATGGGTTGCTTTCCCCATAGAAGGTGCCTAGAGACCGTGTCAACGGGCTTTTTTCCCCACCAATGGTGCCCAGTGACCATGCCAATGGACTATTTTTGCACCGAAGATGCCTAGTGACTGTACCAATAGGCTATTTTACCAACCGAAGGTGTGCAAACAGGTTATTTTGCCTACCAAATGTGCCTAGTAACCGTAACAACGGGTTATTTGTCTAACCAAAGGCATGCAAACGGGCTGTTTTGCCCATCAAATGTGCATAGGTACCGTGCCAACAGGTTGGTTGGCCCACCTAAGGTGCCTAGTGACCGTGCCAATGGGTTGTTTTTCCACCTAAGGTTTTTAGCAATCATGCCAATAAGCTGTTTGGCACACCAAAGGTGCCAAGCGACCATGCCAAAGGGCTCTTTCGCCAACCTAAGGTGCCTAGCGACTATGCCAATGGGATGTTTTGCCCACTGAGGGTGCTTAACGACCATGCCAACAAGTTGTTTTGCCCACTCAGGGTGTCTAGCAACCATGCCAATGGGCTGTTTTGCCCACCAATGGTGCCTAGCGACTGTGCTGACGAATTGTTTTTCCACCAAAGATGTGCCAACAGGTTGTTTTTCCCAACAAAGGTGCCTAGTGACTGTGCAAATTGGCTATTTTTCCACAGAATGTGCCTAGTGGATTATTTTAACCACCGATGCAAATGGGCTATTTTGCTCACACAAGGTGCCTTGTGACTGTGCCAATGGGCCGTTTTCTACCAAATGTGCCTATTGTCTGTGCGAACGAACTATTTTTCCCACTGAAGGTCTACCAATGGGCTGCTTTTCCCACCAAAAGTGTCTAGGGTCCTTACCAACGAGTTGTTTTACCTATCGAAGGTGCCCAACGGGTTGTTTTTCCCACCGAGGGTTCCTAACAACCCTACCAATGGGCTGTTTTGCCCACCGAAGGTGCCTAATGACCATGCCAATGGGTTGCTTTGCCTACCAAAGGTGACTAGCGGCTATGCAAATAGGCTATTTTTCCCATTATATGTGCCTAGTGACTGTTCGAATGGGCTGTTTTGCTAGCCCAAGGTGCCTACTAATCGTGCCAATAACCTGTTTTTCCCACCAAAGATGCCTAATGATTGTCCAAACGAGTATTTTTGCCCACTGATGTTGCCTAGCGACCATGCCAACAGGTTGTTTTACTCACTGAAGGTACCTAGGGACTGTGCCAATGGGCTATTTTGCCCACCAATGGTGCCTAGCGATCGTGTGAATAGGTAGTTTTGCCCACTGAAAGTGCTTAGCTACCATGCCAACGGGCTGTTTTACCCACTGAAGATGCCTAAGGACTGTGCCAATGGGCTGTTTTATCCTCCGAAGGTGTTCAACGGGTTATTTTTCCAACTAATGCTGCCTTGCGAGTGATAGTACCCAACGGACTGTTTCTCCCACCATAGATGCCTAGCGATCATACCAACGGACTGTTTTACCCATCAAAGGTGTGTCAACGAGCTGTTTAGCCCACCAAAGATGTGCCAACGGGCTATTTTTCCCACTAAAGTGGTCTAGCGACCGTGCCAACGAACTATTTTTGCCACGAAAGCTGTCTAGTGACCTTACCAATAGGCTGTTTTTTCCATCGAATGTGCCTAGCGACCGTAACAATGGGTTATTTGTCTAACCAAAGGAGTGGAAACGGGCTGTTTAGCTCTCTAAATGAGCATAGGGATCGTGCCAAAAATTTGTTTGGCCCATCGAAGGTGCCTAGCGACAGTGCCAATAGGTTGTTTTTCCACCAAAGGTGTCTAACAATAGTGCCAACGAGCTGTTTGGCAAACCAAAGGTGTCTAGTGACCCTACATAGGGGCTCATTTTTCAACCTAAAGTACCTAGCAACTGTGCCAATGGGATATTTTGCCTATTGAGGGTGCCTAACGACCATGTCAATGGGCTGTTTTGCCCACCCAAGGTGCTTAGCGACCATGCCAATGGGCTATTACCCACCGAAGGTGCCCAACGGGTTGTTTTGCCCACTGATGGTGCCAAGCGACCGTGCCGAAGGATTGTTGTCCCACCAAGGGTGTGCCAAAACATTGTTCTTCCCACCAAACGGACTGTTTCTCCCACCAAAGATGTCTAGTGACTGTACTAACCGACTGTTTTGCTAGTCAAAATATGCCAATGGGCCATTTTCTCCACTAAATATGCCTAGTGACCGTGCCAACGAATTGTTTTCTAAAATGAAGGTGTGCCAATGGGCTATTTTTTCTACTAAAATAGCCTAGCGACCCGTGCCAATGGAATGTTTTTCCCACAACAGGTGCCTAGTGACCTTGCCAATCGGTTGTTTTGCCCACCGAATGTGCCTAGTGATTGTAACAATAGGTTATTTGTCCAACTGAATGCGTGCAAGGGGGATATTTTGCCATCCAAATATGTATAGGGACCGTGTTAACAAGCTATTTAGCCCACCGAAGGTGCCTAGCGACTGTGCCAATGGGTTGTTTTTCCACCAAAGGTGTCTAGCGACTGTGCCAAAGGGCTATTTTGCCAACCTAAGGTGCCTAGCAACTGTGCCAATGAGATGTTTTGCCCACTGAGGGTGCCTAACGACCATGCCAACGGGCTGTTTTGCCCGCCCAAGGTGCCTAGCAACCATGCCAATGGGCTGTTTTATCCACAGAAGGTGCCCAAGGGGCTGTTTTGCCCACCGATGGTGCATAGCGACTGTGCTGACGGACCGTTTTCCCACCAAAGGTGTGCCAACAACCTGTTTTTCCCACTAAAGGTACCTAGTGACTGCACAAAGGACTATTTGTTTCACAGAATGTGGCCCACCGATGCAAATGGGTATTTTGCCTACATAAGGTGCCTAGTGACTTTGCCAATGGGCCATTTTTCTACCAAATGTGCCCAGTGATTGTGCCAACGGACTATTTTTCCCATCGAACGTCTGTCAACGAGTTGTTTTTTCCACCATTGTTTTACCCGTTGTTTTACCTGTCGAAGGTGCCCAATGGGCCATTTTTCCCACTGAGGGTGCCTAGCAACCCTGCCAACAGGCTGTTTTGTCCACCGAAGGTGCCTAGTGACCATGCCAATGGGTTGTTTTGCCCACCGAGGGCGGCTAGCGATCATGAAAATGGGTTGTTTTCCCATCAAAGGTGTCTAGTGACCATCCGAATGGGCTATTTTGCCAGCTCAAGGAGCCTACCAACTGTGCCAACGAGCTATTTTACCCATCAAAGATGCCTAGCGATTGTGCGAATGAGTAGTTTTGCCCACCGATGGTGCCTAGCGATCGTGTCAACGGGCTATTTTACCCACCGAAGGTGCGTAGGGACCGTGCTGATTGGTTGTTTTGCCCGCCAAATGTGTTCAACGGGTTGTTTTTCCTGTCGATGGTGCCTAGCGAGCTTACCCATTGAAAGCACCCAACGGGTTGTTTTCCCATCGAAGGTGCCTAGTGACCATGCCAACAGGCTATTTTGCCAGCCCAAGGTGCGTCGTGACCGTGCCAATGGGTTGTTTTGCCCAATAAAGGTGCCTAGCGACCGTTTGAATAGGTAGTTTTGCCCCTGAGGGTGCCTAGAAAACATGCTAACGGGCTGTTTTACCCACCCAAGGTGCCTAAGGACCATGCCAATGGGTTGTTTTACCCACTGAAGGTGCTCAATGGGTTGTTTTTCCCACCATTGCTGCCTAGCGACTGTTCTGACGGGCTATTTTACTGATCGATGGTGCCCAACGGATTGTTTCTCCGACCAAAGATGCCTAGTTATCGAACCAATGGACTATTTTGCCCGTCGAAGAAGTGCCAGTGGGTTGTTTTGTCCACTGAAGATGCGCCAATAGGTCGTTTCTCCATCGAATATGCCTAGTGACTATGCCAATGAATTGTTTTCCCTACCGAAGGTGCGTCAACTAGTTGTTTTTCCTACTGAAGTGGCCTAGCGACCATGTCAACAGGCTATTTTTCCCATGAAAGGTGCCTAGTGACATTGCCAACAGGCTATTTTGCCCACCGAATGTGCCTAACCATCGTAACAATGAGTTATTTGTCTAACCAAAGGTGTGCAAACAGACTAATCTGCCTACCAAATGTGCATAGGGACGATGCCAACAACCTGTTTGGTCCACCGATGGTTCCTAGAGACTGTGCCAATGAGCTGTTTTTCTACCAAAGGTGTCTAGCGATCATGCTAACAAGCTGTTTGGCGCATCGAAGGTGCCTAGCGACCATGCCAAAGGGCTCTTTTGTCAACGTAAGTTGCCTAGCGACTGTGCCAACGGGATGTTTTGCCCATGAGGGTGCCTAACGACCATGCCAATAAGCTATTTTGCTCACCCAAGGTGCCTAACAACTATGCCAATGGGCTGTTTTACCTACAGAAGGTGCTCAACTGGCTATTTTGCCCACAGATGGTGCCTCGCGACCATGCCGACAGACTATTTTCCCACCAAAGGTATCCCAATAGGTTGTTTTGCCACCAAAGATGCCTAGTGATTGTACAAATGGGCTATTTTTTCCAAGAATGTGCCTAGGGGGTTGTTTTGCCCACTTATGCAAATGGGTTATTTTGCCCACAAAAGATGCCTAGTGACTGTATCAATAGGTCGTCTTTCTATCAAATGTGCCTAGCGACTGTGCCAACGGACTGTTTTCCCACCGAAGGTCTACCAATGGGTTGCTTTTCCCACCAAAGGTGCCTAACGTCCTTCCCAACGAGTTGTTTTACCCATCGAAGGTGCCCAACGGGTTGTTTTTCCCACCGAGGGCTCCTAGCAACCCTGCCAACGGGCTGTTTTGCCCATCGAAGGTACCTAGTGACCATGCCAACATGTTATTTTGCTGACCGAGGATGGCTAGCAACCGTGCAAACGGGCTGGTTCTCCTATCGAAGGTGCCTAGTGATCATGCAAATGGGCTGTTTTGCCAGCCTGAGGTGCCTATCGACTGTGCCAACAGCCTGTTTTACCACCAAAGATGGCTAGCAACTGTTTGAATGAGTATTTTTGCCCACCAAGGGTGCCTAGTGACTATGTTAGTGGGCTGTTTTACCCACCGAAGGTGCCTAAGGACCGTGCCAATGGGCCGTTTTACCCACTGAAGGTGTTCAACAGGTTATTTTTCCTACCAATGGTGCCTAGTGAGCTTACCCACTGAAAGGGGCCAATGGACTATTTTGCCCACCAAAGGTGCCTTGCGATTGTACTAACGGACTGCTTTGTTTGTCGAAGATGAGTCAATGAGCTATTTTGTGGACCGAAGATATGCCAACAGGCCATTTTCTCCACCAAATATGCCTTGTGACCATGCCAATGGATTGTTTTGCTAACCGAAACTGTGCCAACGTGCTGTTTTTCCTGCTGATGTTGCTTAGCCATCCTGCCAAAGGGCTGTTTTTCCCACCGAAGGTGCCTAGTGACCTTGCCAATAGGCTCTTTTGCCCATCGAATGTGCCTAGTGACTGTCCCAATAGGTTGTTTTGCCCACCTATGCCAATGGGCTATTTTGGCCAAACAAGGTGCCTTGTGACTGTGCCAATGAGCCATTTTTTCTATCAAATATGCCTAGGGACCATGTCAATGGACTGTTTTGCCCACCGAAGATGCAAGGGGTTGTTCTTCCTGCCAAAGATGCCTAACATCCTTCCCAATAGGTTTTTTTACCCATCAAAGGTGCCCAATGGGCTATTTTTCCAACCGAGGGTGCCTAGCAGCTGTGCCAATGGTTTGTTTTGCCCACCGAAGGTGACTGGAGACCGTTGCAACATGTTGTTTTCACATCTAAGGTGACTGTACCCACTCAAGGTTTCTAGCCACCATGCCAACGGGTGGTTTTCCCCTCAACCGTGTCTGTAACATCCCGTTTCTATAGAACGGGTCGGACCAGAGAAACGGGTCCAAGTGAGGTAAATCAGAGAAATTAGAAAAACACATCTCATGCTCAT
>JAOQML010058809.1:0-10026 GCA_027568935.1 Erythroxylum urbanii
GCTTACCGCTACTACATTAATTTGTTTTAACGGAAGTGATTTCTTTTATATTTGGTTGCAGGCGACAGCATCACCATAAATTAAAATCATCACCATCTTCTTTGTCTGAGGAATTAGAATTAAACTTAGGCTCCTCTTCAGATCTCTCGCCCTCTTCATCCTCTCCAGGTTAAATTTCAACATATTTATTATTTGGATCATTCAAAGGTTCATCCTCGTCATATGTAACAGATGCATTTATTTCATAAACATCTTCCTGAAACGCTTCACTTTCAATTCTCTTTTCACCTTTTCCATGTGATTCAGAAACTCCTCTAGGTTTAACTTTGCAAATGGCCAACTAATCTGACTTATCTCGTCATAAGCTGGGAAAAGGGATGCAATACATTTGGATCGCTTACATTGCCAAGATAAAAGGTTCAAATTGTCTAAATCTTCTTCGCTGGTTGATTTTAACTAGATTGGGCTATGCACTTTTGTACCATTAGTAGGAGTTGGATCAAACCAATCCCACTTAAATATTACACTTCGCTTTATTGGCAACGTAAGGTACTAAATTTTAAGTATCTTAATAATTTTACCATAGTAATCCATTAATTCTCCCTATATGCAAACCCTATTATTTACTGTTGTCATGATATGACCATGATATTCTTTATGATATTTGTATTCATTAACGAAATACACCGGATACGATTTAATAATTCACAAATTTCCTTTCGTAAGATCATAGATGAACTTGTTCTCTATTGGATTTTCTAAGGTCTACACAAAAGAAATTATCATATTAAATAGTATAATGTCATTTGAACACTTTAATATTATAATTCAATCATTTCAATAATTGTAAGTGAAAACTTACATATTTCTCGAACCATCGAAGAAAGTGTCTTCCAACTTTTTCATTGATATCATCATGTATTTTGTCGGGCATTAGCTCACGTAACCATTCCTTGTATAAGCTAAAAACATTATTATGTATTTCAGTTGTGAATAACACTAAATTTTAAAACATAAATAATCAATTTCAACTTACTGCACAAAACATTGAACCTGTTGACAGTTTAATAAAATGTAACCATAGGCAGCCTCAATTTTTCCTCTATTAACATTCTTCCTATTGAACGTCCATATGTTCATCTAGGATTTATCAAAATGGATAAGTAAGCATCAGCATCACTCGTTCCTCCCCATCGTCATTACGAGGAACTTTTCTTTCTCTTGTGTGAATATGCGATTCAAAATAATGTGAACAAAATGTATTAACTTCCTCCACTAAATAAGCATTACATGTCGAACTTTCAACTCTAACCTTGTTTTTGACGCAAATACCTCAAGTGACGCAAATACCTATATTAGCAAATAGGTTATTATAATTTAGTTATTAAACTATGTTATTACTTCAATTACAATCATTTTTGTTGAATTACCTCTCAAATGGATACATCTATCAATATTGAATTGGACCGACAAGTTTAACCTCGTGTGTTAAATACACAGGTAGATGCTCCATACAGTCAAAGAAGCTTGGAGGAAAAATCCCTTCTAATTTGCTCAAAATTACTGGAATTTCCCTTTCTAGTTTTTCCATTTCAACCAACTTAATTTCAGATGATATTCAGCTTTTGAAAAACAAATTTAATTCTGTTATAACTTCCCAAACCTTATTCGATAGTAATTCCAGAAATGAAATTGAAATTTAACTTTGCATAAACACATAAGAATCATGACTTTTCATCCAAAATAATTTGTACTCCCTCATGTCTAAACACCTTCCCAAGTTTGAAACATAACCAATAGGAAACTTTAGACTTTTCAACCATTCACACAAATTTTCCTTTTGTTTTTGTCC
The DNA here is from genome assembly GCA_027568935.1 of Erythroxylum urbanii. NCBI lineage: Eukaryota > Viridiplantae > Streptophyta > Magnoliopsida > Malpighiales > Erythroxylaceae > Erythroxylum > Erythroxylum urbanii. The sequence continues at coordinate 1,853 of JAOQML010058809.1, forward strand.
AAAGTGTAACATGCTTTTGGATATTTACTGGTGCAAAGATCTTTATGTAACTCGATCCTTTTACAAAAAAGTTTCAAATCAGCTCGTGATTTTGCATTGTCTTTTGTCTTCCCTTCAATGTTCATTATAGTATTGAACAAATTGTCAAAAATATTTTTTCAATATGCATCACATCTAGATTATAACGTATCAAATTAGTTTTCTAATATGGAAAATCCCAAAAAATACTTCGTTTTCTCCAACCAATATTTTTACTGATGCTTGTATTAACTTCATCAGCTTCAAATTCTGTAACTTTCAACAACCCTAATTCATCAATCTCCTGTAATATCTCTTCACCAACTTTGTGAGGGGGAAAAGGTGTTTGTACCATCCTATTCTTAATCAAATTTTGTTTATTATGTCTAAATGGATGATCTGGAGGAAGAAATTTTCTATAGTTTTCAAACCAACATATTTTACCCCTGTTTGGAAGATAAAACGCATCAAAATTATTGCCACAATAAGGATAAGTCAATTTCCTTGCTGCGCTCCATCCAGACAACATAGCATATGCCAAAAAAATCACTAATAGTCTACATCAAAGCTGCTCTCAACATAAAATTTTGTTTCAGAGACACATCATATGTCTCAACACCATATTTCCAAAGATGCTGTAATTTAGATATCAATGGTTGTAAAAATATATCAATTTTATGCTTTGGATTTGTAGGCCCTGGCACAATCACTATCAAGAACATATATGCCTCATTTATATACATCCATAAAGGCAAATTATAAGAAGTAATTATGATTGGCCATGATGAATATTGTTGGTTGGATTGACCAAAAGGTTAGAATCCATACGTTTACAATCCTAACCTAACATTTCGACTTCCAGCTACAAACTCATAATGGTTGTTATTGAAATATTTCCATGCTAGTGCATATGATGGATGACTCATTATTCCATCTTCCTGTTCATGTTCATTATGCCATATCATGTGAGATACAGTAACATCAAAAGCATATAGTCTTTGAAGTCTCGGAGTTAGCGGGAAATAATACATTCGCTTCTAGGGTACTAATTTATGTTTCATAAAACACTTTCTAGGCTTGAACCTAGATTGACCACAAAATTTGCACTCTTGTAATTCCACATCATCTCCCCAATACAACATACATCCCAATTTGCAACAATCAATCTTTTCAACAAGCAAAGCAAGATCCCTAATAAATTTCTTCATATTGTGAAAACTATCAACCATTATATGATCAGGAGGCAATGATTTATTATACCATCCAAGAATTTTATCAAAACTATGATTAGAAATATGCCCTTCAAACTTTATGTTCAATATTCGAGCAATTGAAGACGATTAAGTCATTGTCTCATAATTTGACCATAATTCTTGGTCAGCTGAGTGTAGTAAGTCAAAAAATTATTTTGCATATAGGTTTGGTTTTTCTTCAAGATTTTCTATATTTTCCTAAAAAGTATAACTGGTTGTATCCTTAACCATTTGCATGTAAGGATTTTCATTTACATCCACATTATTTGTTCTAAATCCAATCCCCCTTTCAAACTCATCTACATTCACTGACGAGTGTACTTCATTACCCCTTGAGGTGCTACAAATCAATAGCTCCCCATTTTATGTCCACTCAAAATAATTTGGTACAAACCCTTTTCTCAGCAAATGCCCATTCACTTCGCCAACAGGAAGGAAACGAATGTGTTTGCACTTTTTACAGGGACATCTGATCTTTAGGCTATCCATATATGCAGGTTGAGAATATGGATAATGAATAAAAGCTTCAACTCCCTTAACAAACTCAGGATTAATGAAACCATCAGGTGTTAATCGTCTATAAATCCAAGATCTATCAACATTACTCATTTCTATAAAACTATTAATTTAAAAGAGCGATTTCATAGTTATTATCTTTCATATCCCCTAAGTTTACAGAACATTTAAACTTTACACAACATCAGCTAAGTATTACTCAATTGAATTAATTACCTATAATTGATAAGTGGTATTGTTTATACCTATGAAGCAAGAAAGCAACATCTCCTATGGTACATGGCATTGGTTACACCTATGAATCAAGAAAGTAAGTTCTTACTGTGACTCCTAGGCTTGTGAAATTTTTTACCGATAAGCCTCACAAAACCTACATCACAGGTTTCCATCCTATATACAGTCTTAGGGGTTTTGTATACAAACAATTGTCTTGTGTATAAAACGTATGAATTTCTTGTGTTAATATTAAGTTTGCATTAATCACATCGAAGTTGAAGTATTAATCAATTGAATTAATCACCTACAATTGATTTGAAAACTATAGTACATGGAATTGTTTACAAATGTGAATTAAGAAAGTAAGTTCTCGCTATGACTCCTAGACTCGTGGAATTTTTTACCAATAAGCCTCATAGGAGTTGCATCACAGGTTTCCAGCCTATATACCATCCTAGGGGTTTATTATGCCTCAAATCATCCATAAGATCTCAAACTCATTCCACATACAGTAAATGCTTATGTAATCATACATCTACTTATCAATGATTCAAACATAACTCGAACATAAATGGTTAGACTATTAGAGAAGAACATAAAAACTCATCAATGATTATAAAAATATTATAAGCAACAACACAAAATCAAGACCTCGTTTGCATTCACACAAAACTCAAATGCATATAACTAATGTATCATTAAAGCAACACATATGGTAGATATTAGTTGGACGACTTACCTGGTGGATGAACAACTACAAACTAAAAAGAAGAAGGATGAGCAATGCTTTTCAACATAAAATAGGACCTGCAAAAAAAATATTTCGTATTAGTTAACTGGTAAGAATGCATAACTATTTGAAAAGGGCTGCAACAAGCATAAAAATCTACTTCATCTTCAAAAGTATGCAAGATAAAACAAAGACATCGTGAACATCAATTTAAGAATTTCGAAGTTCAAATCCATCAAGCTTTTTTTTATGCAAGGCTGAAAGAGAAATAGAGTTGGTTCACCAGAAGGAAAAGGAAAACCAAGGGCCATTGCCTACATTTCCTATAGGTTGTTCCAAATACCAACTTTTTCTTTTTCTAATGTTATGAAATCCTCTTCTTGTTTTTGTCCCTACATTTTCACATTTTTCACACTCGTCTCCCTCTTATCAATTCAAGTGTGCTATTTTTTCGTTTCTTTCACTTTTGCTCCTTATCTCCTTTTTAATTGGAATCTAACTCACTTAAGTTTAGGAACTTTGTAGTTAGAGCAGGATATATGAAACTTTCAACTATAGGGATCTTCCTTTTCCAATTTCTGTGAAACAATTGACAACAAATCATATTAATAATAAATAGGAAAAATTAGGAAACAAGGAATAATTATAATAAGAAACTTTAACAAGAAAAGGCTTCATATATTATAAAAATGAGGAAGCGTGCGTAACTTTAAAAATGATCAACTGATATAATATATATTGCAACAATTTATAATAAAATAATGTTTATAAGAAATGTATAATAATTAAATAATATCACTGATAAATATGATGATTAAAATAAAAAAGGATTAAACTACAAATTCAATATAACTAATTAATATATTAAACATTATTAAAGAATATAATTAGAAATTATAAAATGATTGATTAAAATTTGGGTTCCTTTAGAGTGTACCCATCATTCGAAATTTCATGACATGAAAAAGAAAAGTTTAATTATTAATAGTCCACTCATGAGAAAGGATGCCACATATAAAAAAATTGGGCATAAAGGGATTAATATATTAAAAGTGTAAAATGATATTACAACACCTGTGGGATGAGAGTTCACAACCAATTAATTGTTGTTCCATCACTAAGCATGCATATATATGGTCACACTAGATTTAAATATAGTTCTTTTAACCTAATAAATTATGACAAATTAATTAAGTTTAAGTTGAACTAATTTAATATTAGTATATCAAAATTAAATTTAAATATTCAATTTTAATTAAATTTAAGCTCAGACTTTCGAACATTTAATCAAACTCGATCCATTGCAAGCACAGATTAAAATCTTTTATTGCTATGAGCATTGATAAATGAAATGAAAGTCAAAGATATTATAAGCAAATTTTATGTCACAAGAATCAAGTGTTTAAGCTCACAAATTCACTCAGAAATAAAACGCACATTTTCTTAAAAGGGTTGCTTTAATACCATTTATTAGAAATGGTAGCAGGAAAAGAACTAAAGAATGAATTTTCCTCTAAATTACAAATTGAATTTCATTTTTATCAATCTAATTAAATGCAAGCCATGAGAGAGATTTTAAGCATAAAAAGCTTAACTACTAATTACATAATTATTAATTCAACAGACAACAAACATTATCTAAAATGAAATGAAGATTGAAAACATACCGTCCAATATTTAAAAACATAACCAACTCCACATTTAAAAATCTCTAACAAAGAGGTTTGAAAGGTATCTAACAAACTTCATTCGAAATGGACTTCACATTTCAAAAACATAACCAACTCCACATTTAAAAATGGACTTCATTCAAAATGAAGATTAAAAGGTATCTAACAAAGAAGTTTAAAATTTTAATTGTCAACATTTACAGGACCAAATTAACGATGTCAAAATCAACCTATACATTTACAAGACCACGATGGCAACGAGGTGTGGTGCACAACAGACGATTATACAGGACCTGAAGCAAATGTGACGAAGAGCGAGGACGAATGGCGACTAGGTATGGTGGCACGATGCGCGGTGGCCTTTGGTTGTGACAGAGATGACGATGTTGGATCGCTGAGGACGATGGCACGATAATGATGCACAGTGGGACAACGAGGAGGCACAGTGGGACGATGAGAGTTGTGGACAGACGGTGACGACAGAAGAGAGAAAAAAATGGGCTGCAATGGATTAGGGAATATAGGTTAAACAAAAATGACGTCGTTTGATATAAAACGAAACGTTGTCATTTTTTGGTTTTTTTTAACTCTTAACCAAAAGCAAATGATGTCTTTTACGACTAAAATTTACTGATGAAATTTACCTATAAATTTTTTGTCGATAAATTTTAACATTATTAACTCCGCCAAGCATTCTTGCTTTATTTACCGATGGATATTTCGTACTATCGCTATATTTTGACAAAAAATTTACCAAGATGATTTCCTTCTATATTTACTAACGGATATTTTTTCTGTCGCAAATCGAAAATTTTCCTGACAATTGTACTAATGGAACATGATTTTCTATCGGTTCAGTTTCCATTGATAATTGTCCATTGCTAATAACTAATTTTCTTGTAGTGTATAGTCCTTAAAAATGGCCCTAAAAACTTGATGTGACGACAATTGTACTAATGGAACATGATTTTCTATCGGTTCATTTTCCATTGATAATTGTCCATCGCTAATAACTAATTTTCTTGTAGTGTATAGTGATCTTTAGCATACTTTTGATAGAATAAACATATATCACATCAAGTTTTTAGGGCCATTTTTAAGGACTAGGATATTAGGAACACTTTATTTTTATTAACCTAATAATTTTTCTTTTATTTGTTTCTTTCTCTATTATTTATTTTAGAACTTTCTCTTCTTTGATCTTTTGTTTGTTAACTGGATTTATGATTTAGTTACTTTGGCTTATAACTATGAGTAGTTTTTTTTAAACTCTTAACCAAAAGCAAATGATGACTTTTACGACTAAAATTTACTGACGGAATTTACCTATAAATTTTTCGTCGATAAATTTTAGCATTATTAACTCTGCCAAGAATTCTTGCTTTATTTACAGATGGATATTTCGTACTATTGCTATATTTTGACAAAAAATTTTCCAAAATGATTTACTTCCATATTTACTGACTGATATTTTTTCCGTCGCAAATCGAAAATTTTCCCGACAATTGTAATAATGGAACATGATTTTTTGTCAATTCAGTTTCCATTGATAATTGTCCATCACTAATAACTAATTTTCTTGTAGTGTATAGTGATCTTTGGCATACTTTTGATAGAATAATCATATATCACATCAAGTTTTTAGAGCCATTTTTAGGGACTAGGATATTAGGAACAGTTTATTTTTATTCACCTAATAATTTTTCTTTTATTTGTTTCTTTCTCTATTATTTATTTTAGAACTTTCTTTTCTTTGATCTTTTGTTTGTTAACTGGATTTATAGTTTAGTTGCTTTGGCTTATAACTATGAGTAGTTTTGAAGTACTACTCGGACCAGATCCAAAAGTTGAAAGGACTTTACTTTGAAATTTAAAGGAGAGAAACCTAGAAAATTAAAGTTACAACTACCAGACATAAAGGCAAGACAATTAATATAATATATTATAAGGGATTATGCTAGACTAGCACTAATGAGGATAAGATAAAGCATTGTTAAGCCAAGATTAGATACCAATAAATTTGATTTCAAGCCTAACATGATTCAAATGGTGACAACTTGTGCAGTTTGATGCCTTTCCGGATAAGAATCTAAATGCACACGTTGCCAATTTTTTAAAGATATGTAATACATTTAAGATAAATGAAGCTTTAAAGGACATAATTTAATTAAGGTTGTTTTCTTTTACAGTAAGGGATAGAGGAAAATCATGGTTAAAGTCTTTACGTTCTGGATCTATTACCACTTAGAATAAGCTACTTTTAGACAAGTACTTCCCTTTAACATAAATAACAAGATTAAAAATGACATCTTCTCCTTTAAAAGATTAGAGGGTGAGGCATTGTATGAGACATGGGAGGGATGGAAGGAGCTGGTGAGAAAGTTCTCACCCCATAAGCTTAATTTGGGACTATACATGTAAATCGTTCATAGTGGATTGAGTTTTCCAACTAAGTAGTTGATTCATGCATCTTTAGGTGGCGCTATAAACTTTAAAGAACTTGAGAAACTATAAGAACTTATTGAAAATATTCGATGAATAATAACTAATATGAGAATCTAAGGCTAAACAAAAATTAGGTGACAATAATAATGTTAATATGGTGATAACATTAGAAGTGAAATTGGAAGATTTGAGTAAGAAGGTCGATATTACAAGTTTAGTAGCTCAATTAGCATGAGTGAAGCCTTGTGATATTTGTAGTGGCAGACATTCAAATCATAAATTGCATATGTTAGATTTCAGTAATAACAGCAACAACAAAGTCAAGTCTTTAGGAGCTTATGATAAAATTTATTACAAAACTTAAGTCTTTCTTCTAAAGTATTTAAGCATCTCTTCAAAATCAACAAGCCTCTATCTATAATAGGGAAATTTAGGTTGGAAATCTTGCTGAGTTTGTCTTTGAAAGGAAGCTAAGTACATTGCCTAGCAACATCAAGCCAAACCTAAAGGAGAAAGCGAAAGCAATAAATTTAAGGAAAGGAAAGGAGCTAAAAGTTAAAGAGAAAGAGAAAGAAAAGAAGGAGAAAGTTGTTTTATAAGAAAAAGAAGGATGAGGAGTATAAGAAAGAGAAAGAGGATGAGCTATAAAAAGGAATTGGTTAAAGAGTACCAACCAAGAATTCCATACCTAAGCAAGCTAGAGATAAATAGAAAAGAAGATAAATTTGGTAAATTTTAGATATTTTTAAATAATTACATATTAACGTACCTTTTTTTTAAGTTTTTTTGTAAATGGCAAAGTATGTCAAGTACTTAAAGGATATAGTATATATTATGAAAAGGCACCAATAATTATTGATATTGACTTTAAATGAGGAGTGCCCCACTAACTTGCAGAACAAGCTACCCCAGAATATCAAAGATTTGAGTAGTTTTACTATTCTATGTAATGTTGATAGTTTGCCAATTGATAGGGCATCAGAAGTTTTAGGAGCCAGTATTAATTTGATGTCATATGATATGTTTAAGAGATTAGGATTACGTGAACTTAAACTAACTAGGATAAGTATTCAATTATCAAATAGGTCAATTAAATATATTAGTGGCATTATATAAGATACTTTGATTAAGGATGACAAATTCATATTTGTTATTGATTTTGTAGTTTTGGTTATAAAGGATGTTGCAAAGCTTCCCTTAATCTTAGAATAACCTTTCTTAGCTATTGCTAAAGCTATGATAGATTAGCATAATGGAAAATTAATCATAAGGATAGGGAACAAGAAATTAACATTTAAGATTTATAAATCCATACAATATCCCCTT
>JAOQML010058839.1:0-10024 GCA_027568935.1 Erythroxylum urbanii
AGTTTGAGTACCAAAGAGGACAATACCAAGGTTGTGATCGCGTGCAAACTTGAGGTATGCGGGGCCCAGTTCGCCCTGGTACTCAAAACACGGACCTAACAAGATCGACACGCATCACAAATTTATGCCTTTGCATCAAAAGGCTATAATGACATTCCAACTAAGTAACTTAGTAAAAACATGACTTTGTCGAGTAACTGGATCAACATTCATCACTAATGTTTGCCTCTGTGTAAAAGACTAGGTCCATGTACACCAAAAAGCAAATAAAAAATGTATGTTTTCTAATAAAAACCTACCAAACTTGTAAATAGCTTGACTTTTCATGAATAAAAACCTAACGAACTTGTAAATAGCTTGACTTTTCTTGAAAATGTACTTAGGAGTAGTTATAAAGTTTGAATGACTAAATAAGTATTAATGTATATGTACATTTGAAAGGGGTGAATAAGCTTAACATTTAAATTTTGATTAATATGTATATTTATTCTAGAGCTCCTAGACACGAATTTTGCATGTTAATGATTTGGAATAACTTGGATGATTTTGTTTAAAGTTAAATTTATTTCATGAAATTGAAGACATTATCTCATTACTACATTTTGTGTTTTGTAATTTTGTGTGTTGGTTGTTTTGTTTGCTCGAGGATAAGCAAACGTTTAAGTGTGGGGATGTTGATAAGAGTAAATTGCATTGAGTTTTAGGGCTTAGTTTGATATGTATTTAACTGTCAATTCAATCATTTAGTATGTGTTTAGGCTAGAATTGTGTTAGTTTGTTAGTTGTTTAGGTTTTAAGTGTTTTATAGGTTAGTACAAGTCTTTGAGCTTAAATGTTATGTTTTTTAAATACCTTGATGTATTTGCTAGTGTTTCAGGGTCAACATCGAAGAACAGAGGAGTTTCGGAGACATTCGGGCTAAAATAATGGCCCATAATTGTGGCATGTTAGGCCAAGATTATGACGAAAGCATCAATTTTGGTCTACGATCATGGCCTACATGCCACGATTGTGACAAAAGCACAAAGATGTGGCCCAAAATCGTGGCTTACACCGAGCAGACGCATAGACACTTAAGAACGTAAAGTTTCAAGGGATTATTTGAACCTTTCAACTCCAAAAAAATCCTAAGGTTGTTCAGAACACAAAGAGATATTTAAAGAACAAGAAAAAGAGGCAGAAGGAGAGCTTTTCCATCAGGCACCTTAAGAAACCCTAGAGAGAATTCATCAAGAGATAGAGGAAAAGAAGAAGGAAGAGAGAAGAGGAGAAGAAGTTGACTCGATATACTTCTTGGATCAGGAGGTTTCCCGATGCCGCTGCCTTCCATCCTCCATTTAGATTGTATTTCTTGTTTATTTTCAATTTTATCATTATATAGAATTGAATTGAATAGTTGATGATAAGATCTATAATGTTGAGGATGTTTTAAACTTACCTTTGGAGTTTTATTCTTGAATTAATGAAATTTGATTGTTTTTGTGTTTATTGGATTTGATGTGGTTTGATTTTACGATTGCATAATTTGATAATAAACTGAGATAGTGAATGGAATGAAAAGAGATTAAATTAGACTAATGAGAGTTAGGTGATTTAATAGAGCAAGAATTTAATCAGATCGAGAAATTGTGCAAAGAGAGATCTAATATAGGTTTCCGATAGTTTATTAGAGAACTTCAGAACTAATTAGGATTTTGGATAGCCTATGAATTGAGAGATTGCAACTTCCATAATCTAATTAAGGTTTATGATTTAGGGATAATGGTTATAACTCGAGAGAGAGTAATCAACCCTATGATAGCCTAGAACCAATAATATGATAATTCATGATCAGTTAGGTTAGCATTAAGGATAACTTTCTCTCAATTGTTAATTTCTTCCAGTTGATTCTTGTGTGTGTTGCAATTACTTAATAATTAGTATATTCGTATTTGATTCTTAATTTGATTGATTGAATTAAATTCTTGTTTTTAGTTTTGTTGCATCTTAGATTTCTATTATTGTTTCTGGCCTTAGATTTTAGGATTAGATTAACTCTCTCCTTGTAGGATCGACACCTTTGATACTACGCTAACAAACTGTACACTTATGGATTATCAGAGGTAAATAATTAAAACTTGCATACAATCAACCATCCGATCAATGGTGTAGGGGTAGTGGATGGTATAGCAGCACTGCTGAAAGGTGTAACAGTAGGTACAGAAGATGACTGTACTAGGACTGTAGGTTGGGAAGGTGATGCCTCATTTAGATGTGCAATAGTTGGACTTACAATACCTAATTCTTTAGCATCTGCAGAATGTGATCCTTCACCTGGACCTACATTAGCTTGTCCAAATGATGGTAACCTGACCCTTAGATGCTGCATTATTTCCTATTTTCTCTTTTGTGGCATATTTTAAACCCAAAATTCATATTTTATTGAATATTCCAGTAAGATAACAATATAAATTAAATATATGATAATATATTATTGATGCAATAATAGATATATTTATATAATATTTTATTTCAAACACAAATTAATCGTTATCATCACTTAATTGTAAATCAAAATCATCATCTTCTTGTTTTTTTGAAGAATTAGAATCAAACACAGTCTCCTCTTTAGATCTCTGCCCCTCTCATCCTCTGTAGATGAAATTTCAACATATTCATTATTTTGATCATTTAAAGGTTCATTCCCATCATATGTTACACATGCATTTATTTCTTAAACATCTTTTTAAAACTCTTCACTTTCAATTCTCTTATTTTCTCCTTTTCTATGTAAATCAAAAATACCTTTAGGTTTTACTTTGTAAATGACCAATCAACCTAACTTATCTTGTCAAAAGCTGGGAAAAGGGACGTAATACACTTGGATCGCTTGCATCTCTAACACTAAGGGTTCAAATTGTCTAAATCTTCTTCGCTGGTTGATTTCAACTAGATTGTATTGACTGTGCACTTTTGTTCCAACATTTGGAGTTGGATCAAATCATTGACACTTAAATATCACACTTTGTTTTATTGACAATGCAGGACACTTAATTTCAGGTATCTAAATAATTTTACCACAGTAATCCATCTATTGTCCATGTAAGCAAACCTCACTATTTACTGCTATACCATGATATTCTGTATGAAATTTGTATCCATTAACAAAATACACAGATATGATTTAATAGTTCATAAAGGTCCTTTTGCAAGATTAAATATGCACTTTTTCTCAATTGGATTTTCTGAGGCCTACATAAAAAAAGAATTATCATATTAGATAGTATAATGTCATTTAAACACTTTGATATGATAATTTAACCATTTCAATTATTGCAAGTGAAAACTTACATATTTCTCGAACCATCAAGCAAAATTTCTTTTAAGTTCTTTATTGATATCATCATGTGTTTTTTGGGCATTAACTTGCGTAACCATTCCTTGTATAATCTAAAATCATTATTATGTATTTTAGTTGTGAACAACACTAACTTCGAATTGAGAAATAATCAATTTAAAATTACTACACGAAAGGTTGAACCTCTTGAAAAATTCAATAAAATATAACCATTGAGAGCCTCTATTTCTTGTTATGTTAACATTCTTCTTGTTGATCATCCATATATTCATCCAGGATATATGAAAATGGATAAGTTACTATCAACATCACCCGTTTCTCCCTCGTCGTCATTACAATAAATTTTTCTATCTCTTGTATGCATATACGACTCAAAATAATGTAAACAAAATGTACTTGCTTTCTCTACTAAATAAGCATTACATATCGAGCATTTAACTGTAGCCTTGTTTTTGACATTTTTCTTCAAGTGATGTAAATACCTATATTACAAATATGGTTATTACAATTCTATGATTAAAACATGCTATAAGTTTTATTTAAATATTAACTATAATTACCTCTTAAATGGATACATCTATTGATATTGAACTGTACTAGCAAGTTTAGCCTCGTATGCTAAATGTAAGAGTAGATGCTCCATATAGTCAAAGAAGCTTGGAGGGAATATCCCTTCTAATTTGTACAAAATAACTGGAATTTTCCTTTCTAGTTTTTCTATTTCAGCCAACTTTATTTCAGAAGATAATAAGTTTTTGAAAAACAAACTTAATTCTGTTATAGTTTCCCAAACCTTATTTGGTAGCAACTCTCGAAATGCAATTGGAATTAGCCTTTACATAAACATATGATAATCATGACTTTTTATCCTAAATAATTTGTACTTCCTCATGTCGGCACACCTTGCCAAGTTTAAAACATAACTATTAGGAAACTTTAAACTTTTCAACCATTTACACAAAATTTCCTTTTGGCTTCTGGTTAAATTGTACAATGCTTTTGGCTATTTACCAGTGCGAAGTTCCTTATCTAACTCATTCCTTCTATAAAAAAGTTTCACATCAGCTCATGATTTTATGTTGTCCTTTGTTCGCCCTTCAATGTTCATTATGGTGTTAAATATTGTCAAAAATATTTTTTTCAATATGCATCACATATAGAATATGACGTATCAAATTAGTTTTCCAATATGGGAAATTCTAAAAGATATTTCGTTTTCTCCATCTAAAGTTTTTACTAATGCTTCTATTAACTTCTTTAGCTTTAAGTTCTGTTTCAGAAACCCTAATTCATCAATCTCCTACAATACCTCATCACCAGCTTTGTAAGGGGGAGGAGGTGTTTACACCATCCTATTCTTAATGAACTTTTTTATTGCATCTATATGGATGATTTGGAGGAAGAAATTTCTTGTGGTTATCAAACCAAGATGTTTTTCCCAGTTAGAAAGATAAAATGCATTAGAATCATTTTTATAATAAGGATAAGCCAATTTTTATGCTATGCTCCATCCAAAAAACATAACATATGCAAGGAAATCACTAATAGTCCACATCAAAGTTGCTCTCAACAAAAAAATTTATTTAAGAGACACATTATAAGTATCCACACAAATTCTCAAAGATAATGCAATTCAGATACCAATGGTTGTAAGAATACATCAATTTTATGCTTTGGATTTCCCGACCCTGGCACAATCACCATCAAGAATATATATGCCTCATTCACACACTTCCATGGAGGCAAATTATAAAGAGTGATTATGATTGGCCATGATGAATATTATTGGCCAGATTGACCAAAAAGTTGGAATCCATCTGTTGACAATCCTAACTTAACATTTCGACTTTCGAATGCAAACTCGTAATAGGTGTTATTGAAATGTTTACATGTGAGTGCATCTGATGGATAGCTCATTTTTCCATCGTCTTGTTTATGTTTATTATGCCATCTCATGTGAGATGCAGTAACATTAGAGATATATAATCTTTGAAGTCTCAGAGTTAGCGAGAAATAATACATTTGCTTCCAGGGTGCTAATTTCTATTTCTAAGTACGCTTTCTAGGTTTGAACCTAAATTGGCATAAAATTTGCATTATTGTAACTCTATATCATCTTCCCGAAACAACATACATCATAAATTGCAATAATCAATTTTTTTCAACTGACAAACAAAGACCCTTAATAAGTTTCTTCATATTGTAAAAATTATCAACCATTTTTATGATCAGAAGGTAATGATTCATTATACCAAGCAAAAATTTTATCCAAACTTTGATCATAAATATACCCTTTAGAATTTATGTTCAATATTTAAACAATTGAAGATAATTGAATCATGGTCTCACAATTTGGCTATAATTTTTGGTCAGCTAATTTTAGTAACCTAAAAAACTATTCTGCATTTGGGTTTGGTTCTTCTTTAAGATTTTCTATATTTGCTTGAAAGGTATAACTGGCTGCATCATAAACTATTTAGGTATAAGGATTTGCAATTATACCCACATTATTTGTTATAAATCTAGTCCCCTTTCAAAACCATCTACATTTATTGACGAGTTTACTTCATTACCCCTTGAGGTGCTACAAATTAATGGCTCCCTATTTCGTGTCCACTTAAAATAATTTTGGAACAAATCCTTTTGTTAACAAATGGAGATTCACTTCATCAATAGGAAGAAAATGAATATGTTTGCACTTTTTACATGAACATTTGATCTTTGGACCATCCATATGTCCAGGTTGAGAACATACATAGTCAATAAAAGCTTCAACTCCATTAACAAACTCAGGATTAATGAAACCATCGAGTGTTAGTCGTTTATACATCCAAGATCTATCAACATTACTCATTTCTGTAAAAATGTTATTTAAAAAAGTGATTTCATAGTTTGATATAATAATCATTACGGTAATATCCATATTAATCTCATAGAACATTTAATCTTTGCTTTACACATCATTAGATCCTTCATTTCCCCTAAGTTTTTACGAGTCTCTAACTATTTCCCCTCCAAATTGAATTCAACCTATCCCACTATATGATTTCACAATTAGAAAAATCAATCACAACTAATTTCACCTTAGTGATTCTATGAAGTTGTAAGGTTCTTATGACTTAGAATGTAGTCATTGGACAATCACCACATTCTATGTCATAAGAAACTTACAACTTCACAGAAGAATTTTTAAGGAAAGATAAGGCTTTGATCTTTATTATCCTTAATATATCTAAATACCATATAAGTAAGCCACAAATAAAGTGTACTTGGCTTATCGATATATTGACTTAATTGATGGATAACATAGGTGAGTATCAGTCAAATAGAGCAATTTGCCAACCAATATCCTATAAGAAGTGACACTAAGAAGTAAAAAAAATCACCTATATATTATTTTTAAACTTTATATTAAAATAAAAAGAGTGGAAATCAATTTATAATAAATAAAATTAGTTTCCTCAAAAAGATCGAAAGCACATTTTTTGCTTACATATATTATTTCCAACACTAGATCGAGTAATGACATTAAAGTTTAACTCTTTATGTTTGAATTAATCACCTACAAGTTCATTTCCAAAGTTTGATTTTAAAAAATCACTATGGTACTTGCATAGTTTGAATAGATGAATTGAGAAAGCAAGTTCTTGCTGTGACTCCTAGGCTCGTGGAATTTTTCACCGATAAATCTCATAAGAGTTGCATCATGAGTTTCTAGCCTATATATCATCCTAGGGGTTTACTATGCAAAGAATTGTCATGCCAATTATATGAATTTCTTATGTTAATACCAAGTTTGAACTAATCACATTGAAGTTCAAGCCTTTATGTTTGAATTAATCACCTACAAGTTCATTTCCATAGTTTGATTTTAAGCAAGCACTATGGTATATGGCATTGTTTGACGAAATGAATCAAGAAAGCAAGTTCTCACTGTGACTCCTAACTTATGGAAATTTTCACTGATAAGCCTCTTGAGAGTTGCATCACAAGTTTCTAGCCTATGTACCATCCTAGGGGTTTATTATGCAAAGAATTGTCATGTCAATTAGGTTAATTTCTTATGCTAATACTAAGTTTGAACTAATCATATTAAAGTTCAAGTCTTTATGTTTGAATTAATCACCTACAAGTTCATTTCCAAAGTACGATTTTAAACCAGCCCTATTGTACATGACATTGTTTAACCAGATGAATCGAGAAAGCAAGCTCTCATTGTGAATCTTAAACTCATGAAAGTTTTCACCAATAAGCCTCATAGGAGTTACATCATGAATTTCTAGCTTATATGCCATCATAAGGGTTTATTATACAAAGAATTGTCGTGTCAATTATGTGAATTTCTTATATTGATACTAAGTTTGAACTAATCATATTGAAGTTCAAGTCTTTATGTTTGAATTAATCACCTACAAATTCATTTCCAAAGTTTGATTTTAAACAAGCATTATGGTACATGGAATTGTTTGATCAAATGAATCGAGAAAGCAAGTTCTCGCTATGACTCCTAGGCTCATGAAAATTTTCACCAATAAGCCTTATGGGAGTTAAATCAAAGGTTTCCAGCCTATATACCATCTTAGGGGTTTATTATGCAAAAAATGATCATGTCAATTACGTAAACCTTTATGTTTACACTAAGTTTGAATTAATCACTTTGAAGTTCAAGTCTTTATGTTTCAATTTAAACAATGCCCAAACAAAAATTCTTAGACTATTAAACCCCTAACCTAAAAACTCATCTATCATTGTTAGAGGTAGCATTGCAAAGAACAACACAAAACTGATCACATTGTAGACATTACTTAGTTGAACGACTTACCTTGATAGATGGAAATTGCAAACTACAAAGAACACTTATGAGGTTAGATAATTATTGATGCTCTTCAACACAGAACACAGACTACAAGAAAGACAATAAGCAATTAGCTAGTTTTTGATAAGTTTTGAATTGAGCATAGGTACAAATATACATGACTTTTAAGTTGTCTATTGTGTTTTCCTTCTATTAATTTTTTCATATGCTACAACTTATAATATTGTTTAAGCCATTAAAGCCTCGATCTCTTTTTGAAAAAGAACAATTAACCTCAATTTGGTCATAACCATTTTTTGCAATTTCACATATGGACAAAGACAACGTATAATTTTTTTGCAAGATCATAACCATTATTATACAAAACCATTATTATGGACAAAGACAACAATTAACTATATTTGGGTCTTTTTTGCATAATGACTTCCTATTAGATATGGAATTGGTTTCATGCATATTGAGTGTTTATTTTTTAGCTCAAAAACACTTTAATGATGGGTATGGAATTAGTTTAACTTAATGAATTACATTAAAGAATGCCTAGAGTATTTATATAAGGGCTAAGTAATTATATGATGAAACTATGTTTGAATCTTTATATAATCATATTGCATTTTTTAAATGTTTACAAAAAAATACGTGCACATCTATCATCCTATAAGTCCCAAGCAAAAGAAAATTCATGTACGAATCATATTCTAAACCTAGAGGGTATAATACTCAAAGCAAAAATTGGTACAATTTTTATGCAAGGTCATCTTAAAAGAACTTACAACCTTCTTCTCATTCGTATAGGCCTCTTTCTTATTAAAATTGTTTGAAACAAACTCACAATCATTATAGGTCTCTTTATAAGTATAAATATTCCATGTATTTTTCATCAGTTAGACTAATTTACTAACGAAGGAGGTTCAACTTCTATAATTTTGTAGCATGTTCGAACTAATTCTCAACCTTTATATTGTAATGTGCATGATACCATTAATGTTATGAATTCATCAATTATATCTATTACTTTAGAGTTAAATGACATTGTTATGGAGGCTAAGAAAGGTCTAATTAATGTAGAGTATGATTCTCGTGAGTCTGCAGTTAATGTAGAGTATAAACTCTAAGAACCTATCAACTGAACTGAGTCTACAGTTGGTGTTATTAAATCTTCTACTGCACTTAATATGGAATCCTTATATGTTTTCAAGATTAAGACTAGGAGAAAATCTAAGAGGAATAATCAAGTGTTATCCTTATAATCTCCTAAATCTTAATATAAATTTGCTATGTTGACATGTGAAGGGATTTACCAGCCCTAATAAGTAATAACATGTTAATAATGACTTGAAGGATTTAAACCCCTTTATATTTTATATTTTGAGAACTAAATTGAGACAAAATGGGATAAGTAAGCTAAATTTTCTCGAACATTCTTAATTAATTATTATTCATCATTGTTCTCATCATTATGGTATGATTATTATCTCTTTTGATCCCAATAGAGTGAAGGCTCTGAACTCTATAATCACATATCGAATCTTACACTTAACTTGAAATTAATATAAGAAAGAAATTGTCTTCATATAAACTCTAATTAAGTGGATATCAAACTTTAAGCTTGATAAATTAACTTTATTACACCTCTTATAATGTGATTTTTATATAATTTGTATGTTTTATTTTATATTATTCCTAGTATAAGTATACCCATGTTTTCAAAATTAGTAATTAAGACTTCATTTGGATCTTTAGTTCTCAAAAGTTAGCACTAAGTGATGTTTTTCTAAATAATTGGGTCCCATACTTGTTAAGTCAGGAGGACTTTACGATGATTAATTTTGATGACAATCAAATAATAATAATGTTAGAAATAAATGAAC
>JAOQML010058877.1:0-10024 GCA_027568935.1 Erythroxylum urbanii
TGTACTAGGTTTTGATGATGTACATGTAGTAAGTGTTGAAAGATACAATGTAGACTTTCGATTTTGTGAAATGAAACGAGGAAAAAGTTGGTTTTAAATTATTGTGATTTTCTAATGATGCTTTATAAGTGAGTAATGATATGATGCCTTGTGAAGTGACTGTAGCGATCGAATGTGGCTCACCCTTATCGTAGGATATATACCGGAATGACCTCCGGGCATCCCGGTGTGTACCCTGCGATAAAGGGACGCTACGAGAGAGACCTGCCCAATGTATTAAAGCTTGAGGTTGGTGTTTAAACAAGCGATAACCAAGGACCGCCCGAGGAGAAGGGTGAATTTCTCCTTGTGAAAGAGTTGATAGGGAAGGCTCAGTGGGAATAGCAGTGCCGTGGAAGGGCTTAAAGCATGATACATGGAAGACTGGATGTAATTTGGAGGAGGGGGAAGCTCTAATTTATAAACCACCATACTGATTTTAGCAAGAACCCAAAATGGCCCATAATATCGAGGAGAAAGTTTAGTATACCTTTGATTGGTTAAGCTAAGTTGGCGATGAGAGTGGAGCTTTAGGAGAACCAAATCCCTAATTTGGTAATCAAATGGGCGATGCTTGGCGTCATAGGCTGTTTTCATGCAGATTTGAGCCTTAAGAGGACGATCCCGAAGATCTCGTAAGACCATATCCTTGGAGCGCAACTCCTTATCTACTGCTTCTAGTTTAGCTACGCTTGGACGGTAAGAAAGAATAGTTAAGGGGAACGCCTATATATGACTTCGAATGGTGTAGTTTTCAGAGAGGAGTGGTAACTGGTGTTGTAGCAATATTCAACCCATGGCAACCATTGACACCACCTACGAGGGTGATCGCTAGTAAAGCAACGTAGATAGATTTCTATTGTTCTGTTAACAATCTCCGTTTGACCATCACTTTGTGGATGTTATATCAAGCTGAAAACTAGTTTAGACTCACTCAAATGAAACAATTCAGTCCAAAAAGAGCTTGTGAATGTAACATCCCTGTCACTTACAATTGATTTGGGTAACCCATGAAGCTTAAAAATGTGAGTAAAGAAAAGACGAGCCATACTTACAGCCGAGTAAGGATGAAAGAGGGGAAGAAGATGAGTATACTTAGAGAAATGATCAATGACGACTAGTAAAACATTTTTTCCTTGTGAGGTGGGTTACCCTTCAACAAAATCCATGCAGACATTAGACTAAATCTGTAAGGGAATAGGAAAGGGTTGTAAAAGCCCAGCTGGGTGCAAGTGTTTAGAGTTGTGTTGTTGGCAGGTATGACACTTCTATACAAAGGATTGAACGGAAGCTTTCATTCCCTACTAATAGAAGTCGCACCTGATATGGTGAAGGGCTTTTTTGATAACCTTTATGGGCACTGTCATACACTGCTGATAAGATTGTGGTAATAAGAGGACAATTAGGTAGTAGGTAGACTCTGCTTTTGAAAAGGATTAAGCCATTCTTGAACTCCCAGGGACCAATGGCTTTACCCTGTTGAATTCTTTGCACAAGTTACTGCAGTTGCTCGGTTTGCTGGACCTCCTTGCGAATGGAGTCCAAAAGATTTACTTGTGGCATTGAAATGGCTGCGAGAGTGGGTTGTTCTTAATCTGCATGACAAGGCATCGGTTACCTTGTTGTGTTTGTTGGCTCGATAATCCATTGCAAAATCAAATCCCATGAGCTTACTCAGTTAGTGTTGTTGTGGTGATGTAATGATTCACTGCTCCAATAAGAACTTGAGACTATAGTGATATGTTCTAATAAAAAAATATCGACCCACAGATAAGATCACCAATGACGAACCGCTTTAGCCAGTCCAATAAATTCCATTTCATAAGCTGGGAGGCTTTTGTAACGAGATGCTAGAGAGTGACTAAAATATGCGATTGGTTGTCCTTCTTGTTAGAGAATTGCCCCTATACCAGAATCCAATGCTTTACTGTCTAAAATGAATAGTTTGGCGAAGTCCGGTAAGGCCAATACAGGAGTCTGAGTCATAGACATCTTTAATTGTTTAAAGGCGTTGGAAGCTTCTTCTGTCCACTAGAAGGAGTTCTTGTGTAACATTACAGTTAGGGGAGCAGATATCTTACCATAATCTTGAACAAATTTGTGGTAGTATCCGGTAAGTCCCAAAATCCTCGTAGCCCCTTCACAGTGCTTAGTTTAGGCCACTCCATCATTGCTACAATTTTGCTTTGATCCACCGCAACCCCTTCTTCTGAAATGACATACCCCGGATAAGAGGCCTTCCTCTGAGCAATCAGGCACTTGGACCTTTTTATGAACAACTTGTGAGCCCATAATGTGTCAAGGACTAGCTGCAGATGCAGCATGTGTTCTGTCCATGACTTACTGTAGACGAGAATGTCATAAAAAAAGACAAGAATAAATTTCATCAAATAATTATAGAATACCTCATTTATCAAGGCTTGGAAGGTACTTGGTGCTTTTGTGAGACCGAAGTGCATGACCAAGAATTCAAAGTGTCCTTAATGGGTGTAAAATGTTGTCTTCTCTATATCAGTCGAGCACATTCTGACTTGGTGATATCCAGAATGCAAATCCAGTTTGGTGAAGAGGCTCGCGCCCCTTGTAATTCCTCCAATAATTCGTCTATCACTGGGATTGGGAATTTATCCTTGATTGTTTTGGAGTTCAAGGCCCTATAATTAATGTAAAATCGCCAAATATGATCAACCTTAGTAACAAGGAGCACGTTTGATGAGTAGGGCGACTGGGTGGGTCTGATAATGCCTCAATTCAACATATCCTAGCATTGCTTCTCAGTTTCATCTTTTTATGCGTGAGGATATCGATATGGTCGAACTACAATGGGACCAGTCCTTAACTCTAGATTGATTCGATGATCATGGGTGCAGACATGGGGGAAGGCTTTGCGGTTCTGAAAACAAGTCATCATATTCAGCTAATAGCGAATTCAATTCAGTATCTGATTTGGAAACTATCTCTGTGACTAGTAGTTGAACTTTTGGGAAGGTGGAAGAACTCTTAAGTCCCTGTAATTCAATTACTCTTCCATGGCTTTTAAAAATCATCGTTTGAGCACCAAAATCCCATTAAATAAGGCCCAACGTTTGGAGTCAATTGGCTACCAAAATTGCATCAATTCCATTTAAGGTGAGAACAAATAAATCAACATAAATTAATTGTTGATTGATGAAAATGGGTACCTCACGGTACCTTCCTGGGCAACTGAGTTTACTGTCGTCTACGACCAGCACCTAAAGCTTCTTCTTTGGTTCATAGACAAGACCCAACTTGCCTACCCATGTCGAGTTAATAAAGTTATGGGTACTACCCGAATCTATCAATATCACTAATGGAGCTCCACCGATAACCACTTGAACTCGCATGGTCTGTTCATCTGTGTTCACTCTTATTATGGCGTGGAGCAAAATTTTAGGTTTGGTTGTTCCTCTAGATCCTGTTCTTCTTTTTACGTTACTCCATCCAACAGAATAGTTTCTTGCACTGATGCCCCTTGGTATATATCTCATCGCAATTGAAGCAAAGACCCCTGGCCCGTCTATCGTCCATTTCTGCGCGAGTGAGCCGCTTGAAGGTTTTTTGGGGGGTGGAGGAAGAGGGTGTGTTTAGTGACGGCTTTGGAGAAGCAGTTGTGGATCTCCTTGGAGCAGCTCTTCTCTCAAGTCAAGCCAAGCCTATGGTAGTAATTAAGTCTCCAGGCCTGTGTGGTTCCACCTCCACTGTAATGTATTCATGCAGTCCACTTATAAAAATTTCCACTTCTTATTATGTAGTCAAAGACCCTATGCAAGCTACCAATTATTCGAACTTACATTAATACTCCTCCATTGTGCTTAGCTGCCTCAATTTGCAAAGTTCCCCTAATTTGTTGCCTTGAATCAAAGATCCAAACTGAAGGTGACATTGTCGCTTGAATTATTCCCATACAATTCTAGGCCTATCTCGGTCCAACTTGAGAAACCAAACCTGTGCATCATCATTAAGGTGAAAAGAGGCAATTTCCACCTTTTGTTATCTAGAGTGCGTTGGTGCCTGAAGTAGTGATCACATCGGCTAGCCATGCAAGCGGATCATTCTTCCCATCATAAATTGGGAATTCCAGTCTAGTATAGCGCGGTGGTTGCATTCGTCCCTCCGTGCAATTGGTTTCTTGTGCTAGTTCTCTAAGTCCACGATTCACATTCCTTGCCTCTCCTTGTTGGCCTTCAGTTCATACAGCGGCCAAGTCTCGAGAAAGTTCATTGATGCGATTTGAAGGTTGTTGTCTTTTTTGCTCAATCTCTTTGGCAATCTTCTTGGCATTCTGCTAGATCCCTTTGGCGATCTTCGTGCTATATTTTAGTGAAGGCCTTAATTTGCTTTTATAAGGTTGTAGAAGAATCGCCCATAACTCTATACTCTGTTACCAATTTGTTACGGTCCTAAAACTGAGATCGAATTACAGGGCGATTACTTGCGAAATCAACCTGTAAACTTTAAGGAGATTAATGTTTATTTGATTTTTTCCCTTTGTGACCTACGGTGAACGTCGATATAGGCTTATTAAGAGAGAACCCAAATATCTCTTGAATTTAGAATTTGAGATAAAGTTTTCTTATTTTCATTTCCATTCCCAATTACAACTTTAATAAGATGAAAATAACTACATCCTACACTACGGAAATCACTAGCCACTAATTACATAAGTGGAGCCAATAAAACCTGATAAATAGGAACATAACCGAATAATTAAACTAAGCTACCCAATCAACTAACTTCTCACTTTCATTCCACGTCTCTAATACACTTGTCCCTTGAAGAGCTTACCCTGGGAGTGGTTCACGTGGCTGGTCATAACATAGAACCAATAAGCAAAGAAGTTGGCGAGCTTCGTGTCAGAAATCAATTCTCTACTGAACCATGGATTTCTTCTACATCGTCAGAGATTCTTCGCAATCTAAAAGATGTATGAAATTTTGTTAGATCGAAAGGAATGTGCAACAATGCAAAAGAAATGTTAGGATTCTACAAAGATTTGGTTTGGCAAGGAGATTTTTCTTGATATCAACAATCAAGAATCTTTCCTGAGAAAAAAAAATGTAATACCTTCTAAAAATTCCCATGCAAATGAGGGAGCCAAACGTCTAGATGCTACCTCAAATGCAATTCACACATGAACCATCTTTAAGGCAGCAGCGATCGGCATGCCTAAGAAGCCGATGAATATGCTAACAAGCCACTGCGACAAAGTAAGAGGCGTTGTATTTGCAAATGTACCGAGGAATTCAACAATTATGAATTGGAAAATAGCCGTGCAGCTAAGGACAGCAATGAAAACATTGTTGTCAAGTATGCCTTTGAAAACGTTTATTCGTTCCATGTCGCGAGAGCTAATCTCATTGAAAACCTGTAGAAAGAAATGAGGGTTAACTGAGAGTTTGAGACGGAAATACTTCTTATATAGAATCTACAAATTTCTTGGCAGTGAAGAAAATGTAACATTTTGCAATATTGTACTGGTATCAGCAAAGGAAAAGTTCAAATTCTCTTTTGGTTAATACACATCAGAACACACTTGGCTGAAGGACAGAAGTACTTGCTAACAGTATAAGAAAGGAAGATGTGAATAGGGAAATGCAGGCAATGGCCTCAGTTTTTACACAGGAGGAATATAGTTTCCAGGTATGATGTTGATGAACGTATGCTTCCTGGATAAAGTAAAAGATTGGGTTGCCAAGGAAACTTTACCTGACAAAAGACGAAGGAGTTGAATATAAGTGTATTCATGACTAGATCAGAATCTGGGCCATTGAGGTTAAACTTAGATTTCCCTTTTGCCTGAAGATACCATATCACCATAAACTGATATAAAGATTGACCCAAGATATTCCTCCACATCACATTGCTGATAAAGTTCCCTTTCCGACCAACTGGTGAACGCTTCATAAGTTCATTATTTGGAGGCTCAGTTGCAAGTGCAAGGGCTCCTAGAGTATCCATTATCATATTAACCCACAAAAGCTGAACAGCTGTGAGGGGAGCACTCCCTGAAAGAATGAATGATTTGATACAGAAGAGTCAGTAGAGAAGTAAAAAAAAAACTTATTTTCACTGAAAAGAACCATACAGCAGGTTTGCAAAACATAACAGGTACTTTGCGGGAATTCTTACCTGTTACACAAGCTGAAGAGAAGTTCACAATTAATGCAACCACATTGACGGTGAGCTGGAACTGTACAAATTTTTGAATGTTAATATAGACTGATCGTCCCCATTTGGCTACTGTTACAATAGTAGAGAAATTATCATCCAGAATGACAACATCAGCACTCTCTTTAGCCACCTGTAATTGGGACATATCATATTATCATATTACCAATGTCAAATTGCAGCAAAGAACAATTTTCCACGAATGAAGCACGGGAAAAAAAAAAAAATCAACCTCTGTTCCAGCAATGCCCATTGCTAGACCAATATCTGCTTCATGAAGTGCTGGGGCGTCATTTGTGCCATCACCAGTTACCGCCACAACATCGCGAAACGTAGTTCGCAACTGTGTCACTAGTTTGTGCTTGTCAAGAGGTGAAGATCGAGCCATCACCTGCAAATTCATTCACATTTGAGTCTTAACAGAGTAAAATCATGGTTACCATTCAGAGACTAAGTGATCTGTAGGATGTTTTTAAGCAGGAATGTTCATAACTAACCTGAAGTTTAGGAATGATTTTCATTAATTCTTCCTGATTCTTTTCTCTGAAAACTGGTCCTTCGATGGCTATGCCATCATCAGTAAGAATGCCACATTCCCTAGCTATAGCCTTGGCAGTGTTAATATTGTCCCCTGTAACCATCCGTACAGTGATACCTGCTGCACGACAAACTGCAACAGATTCCTTGACACCAGGACGAACAGGATCCTTAATTCCCACTATTCCTATGCACGTGTACCCAGAAGCTGGAATAGGACTATCAGGTGAAAAATCGCCTTCCAGTTCCATGTATGCAAGGCACAAAGTCCTGAGAGCCTCATTAGCGAACTGCTCAATAATAGCTTTAAGATGGTTGAGTGATGCTTCATCTAGAGGAGCAATTTCACCATTTGCATTGATTACTTTATCACATCCAGCCAAAACAATCTCTGAAGCACCTTTACAATGGGCTTGAATGCCTCGTTCAGGATCCTTTAACACTACAGACATCCGCTTCTTTGTAGAGTTGAAAGGCTCAACTTTGATCACTTCAACTGCTTGTCTCTCTGCATGGAAATCTCCACCCAGAGACAAGCCAAACTCCAATATAGCAGTCTCAGTAGGTGTTCCCAATATCTCTACCTTGCCATCCTTGTTACGAACGACTTCACCTGCTGTGTTATTGAATATTGATTGCCGCAGGAGTTTTACTGCAGAATCAGGGATCCCAGAGCATAAACTACGTGCATTACATGGTTTCCCAACTTCCTTGACATTCATGGAAATGCATGCTTTGAGGACAGTCATATGATTAGTAGTGAGTGTTCCAGTTTTATCGCTGCAGATAGTTGTGGCTGATCCCATAGTCTCACAAGCTGCTAGATGACGCACAAGTGCCTTATCATTCATCATCTTTTTCATAGCAAAGGCCAAGCTCAATGTGACTGCCAGTGGCAACCCCTCTGGAACTGCAACAACAACAATTGTAACTGCAACTGCAAAGTACTCCAATATTTCCAATGCATCATCTGCAGACCAAGTCAAGTGAGTTCCTTGTCGCCACTTACGGCTAACTAATCCTTGTACTAAGACTGAAAAAGTTAACACTGCAAAGAAAAGACCTATCTTTCCGATAATGGTTGCCACTCCATTTAATTTGACCTGCAAGGGAGTTTCATCAACTCCTCCTTCACTGAGAGTGGCCATCAGTTTACCCCATTGAGTTCTCATTCCTACAGTAGTAACCAACATCTTGCACGATCCATCTTGGACCTTAGTTCCAGAAAGCAAATAAGGGTTATCAGAATTTACCATCACAGGTTCACTTTCCCCTGTTAAACTTGACTGATCGATTGACACCGAAAATCCTGAAATGAAAAGACCATCTGCAGGGACTTGATCTCCAATGGCAAGATGTACAATATCTCCTGGAAGCAGATCATATATCGACAATTTCTGTCTATACCCACTTCTTGTGACTTGAATGGAGATCTTCTTTTTCTCTTTGTCTAAATCCCTGAACTGTAGTGATTGACGGTAATCACTACTTGCTGTAACAAACACAACCAACAAGATGCTTGCAACAATTCCAAGACCATCATGGGCTCCCTTTGGCCATCCTTCAGTTGCAATGCCAACTATTAAAGACACAAAAGCACAAACCCCAAGCATAATCAGAGTCATGTCCTGAAGAGCTTCCCATACGAACGCCCAGAAACTCCGACCTTCACACTCAGCAAATTTATTGATTCCAAATATCTCTTGTCTGGAACTGAGTAGATCACTATCAGTAGGAAGCCCATTAGTGGTTGATGTGGAGAGCTTTTCTGCAATACCAGAAACTCCACCGTG
Source organism: Erythroxylum urbanii (assembly GCA_027568935.1). Lineage (NCBI taxonomy): Eukaryota > Viridiplantae > Streptophyta > Magnoliopsida > Malpighiales > Erythroxylaceae > Erythroxylum > Erythroxylum urbanii. The sequence continues at coordinate 8,559 of JAOQML010058877.1, forward strand.
AAACTTTAACTTCTTAGTGTCGTGACCTTCGACAATAGATCCTAACTCGTCACCACAAATGCCAAATCCTGCAGCTTTGACTTTTTCAGGTATAACATATTCCATTGGGGATGCACCTGCATTTATTCCATCAAGCCAAGGGGTTTATATATCAACAGTTAGGAAGCTTTCAAGTTTATAATTCTGAAGAAATTCACCTTGGAGGAATTGAAATGCAGCTTTGGAAACGAGGACAGCAATCCTGAACTTTTCCTGACATGTAAGATACATAAAAAGAGGTAAGCTTTCTGTTTTAGACTACATGTTTAGAGCTTTCAGATGGTCTACTTCATTATACCAAGTTCAGAGGTGATAATTCAGGAACAGAACTGGTGAAAATTAGCAAAGAAGTGAACCCATACAGAACAACACAAGAAAAACTGTGGAAGTTGATTCAAGATGCAAATCAGTATGTAGGTAATCAATCCTTCTACAAACACTAGTGACACATGCAACTCAGACAGAAGCCTGAAAGTACAAGTGTGAAACAATTATGAATGGCAGAGCAATGTTTTTCACTAGAAAAGAGAAGGCCACCTAGAAACATAGTGGGAATGATATAGACCGAATCAGCTAAACACAAAGCAATCAGAACAGAAAGGTACAATCTTTAAACCGCTAACCTGGTTGGTTCGTCGCATAACATCAGCTTCCTCACGCTTGGAGAGATTGGCGGTAAAGCGAAACCTTCGCTTTGGATTCTTCACCAGACCACATATCTCTCTCCATTTTTTCAAGGTCTGCTCCGACGAGTGCTTCGATTTCACGTCAAACTCAGTCAAAAGACTCTCCATTTTTCCCTCACTAAGAAAAACTGCGTCCCTTAAACAAACCACAAATCCCCGGTTAAATAAGAAGAGGAGGAAGTCACGTCAAGCACACAGAGAGAAGTTTCAAGGTCGTTGCTTTGAAAAGTGTGTAAAACGTTAGACAAAGGACAATAACTTTAGGTGTTGAAATGAAGAGGGAAAAGGGAAGCTTCCTGTACAGTTTGTGATGCTTCTGAGTTCTATCATGTGTTTCCGGGAAAGTGAGCAAGAAAATAGATATAACGAGGAAGGAGACATGGCAATGGCGCGGGTGTTACTGGGAACTTGTAACGGTATTACTTCATTATTTCCTGGTCTTTTGGATCATCATAAATGACTGCTGTTTTCTAACCTCAGTATTTTCGCTTTTTGAAGAACTATTATGATTTATGACTAAGTTACTGCAACATTGGTCATAATGGTATTTATTTACAAGTTAATGTGCAATTGGTGGCGGTGGTAGTGATAAAGTTTGACACTTTTTCTTGGGCCGCGTTGGAAGGAATTTTCCAGGAAAAAAGTATGTGAAACGTCAGATGGGTGGGCTACCATCTGACGTTAAGATAAAAGGACATAATATAAAATTTATTAAAATTTAAAATATAATTAAAAAGAATG
>JAOQML010058896.1:0-10023 GCA_027568935.1 Erythroxylum urbanii
AAAATTACAAAAAACATTTCAAATATCATAAAAGGCATTTTATCGAACACTTCATACGCAATATGTATAATCTCAATCTAGCCAAAGATTCACGTTTAACACTAAAAACATGCTTTTTTTGTACAAATAATACAGTTATAAGAGAGTTTACCTCAAACAACGCATGATGAGTAAGACAATAATCGAAAAACGATCGAAAAATGCAAGAGAAGGATTTGGAAAACTCTGGACCGAACGGTTTGTGAGGAGAGAAGAGAAATGAAGGCACGAGGGGAAGGGAGAGGGTCGGCGCCCGACTTATAGTCGCTGGATTACTGACGGAACATAACATTTCGTCGATAATCTAGGTTTCTAGACGATGCAACCGCTGACAGTTACCAACGGACAAGACTATTCCATTGGTAAAAGAACGGCAATTTAATACGGTGGAAACTCAAATACCGATGGAACAATAATTCCGTCGGTAAGCTAGGTTTCCCTGCTGACAGTTATTGATGGACACACAACATTTCATCGGTAAAAGAGCGGCAATTTAACCAGGTGGAAAGTCAAATACCGACGGAATTATTATTCTGTCGGTAATCTAGGTTTCCCTGAAAATGTTACCGACGAACATAAAACATTCCGTCGGTATACTAGGGTTATCTCAACGAATCATGGATGAAGATGTCGACATTTACCAACAAAAACTTTTATTTCGTCGGTGATTAACGCTTATCGTCTCGTCTTCATCGAAACGACGACGTTTCTTAACAATTTGCCGATGGAAGGGCTATCTGTCTGTAAATAAGCTACTAGAAATTACGACGGAATAAACATCCGCCAGTAAATGAAAGTTTTGTACCGACAGTAAGTTAACCGTCGGTAAAGCAACGAAGCAATTAAATTGAAAGAGTTGTTCCTGCATTTTTTCCCGACATCGTGAGTTTTGGCGTCGCTATATGCTGTCGGAGATTTTGTGTGAAAGTTTTCCCTATAGTATTACCGACGGATGTATTTTCCGTCACTAAATCATCGTATTTTTTGACAGAATATTTACCTTCCGTCGAGAAGTAGCGATGGAATGATTTCTGTCGGAAATATTTCGACGCTATTACGTGATTTTCTTGTAGTGAAATATTGTATCAAGAGTTGCTCACTGATTTGATGATACAAGCAGCTATCACACAACCTCTTGAAAAGCTCCCAATACTTATGTAATGTTCCCCATGATGTTGTCAAATTTTGTAGCTTAAGACTCAGGGAAGTATTTTTCAGAAAAAGTCTCTACATCTCATTCCAAGTGGTAATTGATCTAGAGGGCAAGTTATATAGCCAATCCTTAGCAGTGTCTCCCAATGAGAATGGGAATTCTCTCAACTTAATATGCTCTTCTTGCAACCTGGCTATCTTTATACTAGAACAAACCATGTGGAACACCTTAAGATGCTTGTGAGGATCTTCACCTGGCATACCACAAAAAGTAGGAAAAAGATGAATTAAACCAGATTTAAGCTCAAAAGTAACATCAATACATAACGGTTGATGATTAAAATCAGGGGCAGTTAATTGTTTAAGAGTACGATCGTTATTTTTCTCAACCATATCAGAAGCAGTATTAGAAATGGAATCATTGGAAAAATGAGAAAGTAAATCTAAATTAATTTGAATTCCTAGTGAAGAGTCAATTTTTCTGTCAGATGATGATGGATCCTCAAAACTTTGTACAACTTGTCTTCTTGTACTGCGCAACGTTCTTTCAAATTTTGGATCAAATTTTAATTCACCAATGTGAGAAGATCGTGTCATGGACTAAAACTAACCAAACAATAAAATAAATCAACCAAAAATAAAAATAAAATAAAACAAATAAATTCAGAAAAGAAAAAGATATTAATCTCCATAAACGAAGCCAAATTTGGTTGCGTGTCGTAACATTACCAAAATAACTAAACTAAACTATAGCTAACAGTAAGTCTAGGCCAATTGCACAAAGATTAATTCCAATTAGTTTCCTAAATTATCTGTATAAGCAAAATAGGGGGCTTTTTGGTTTCAAGAAAATTAAAAGACAAAGTAAAATTAAATCTATAAAAACAAATCAAATTAAATAACAACAAAGTGATAAAGTTAATAAATGAGTTGAAATCTGATTCTTTGGTTTAATCTCGACCTAAGCACAATTTTGCAGATGTTGTTGAATTATCGTCTTTACACCTCTCTTAAGACTATTGATTGTGAACTAACAATAAGCTCTGTTAGTTCCGATTTTTCCTTAAATCATAGTTAATCGAGAAGAGCTCATTAATTAACCCTAACTATCAGGAAACCTAGACCAAATTCTCTGAGTATATTTTGATAGACACATTATAAGTGAGAAAAACAAATCAATCCAAGTAACAATCACAGAAGCTCGAATTATTTAACTTATGCTATATTTTCTCTAACAATTTAATACCATTAATTGCCGTATATAACCTTTATATTACGTATCACATTCAAGTTCTAGCTATAGGTTTTTATGAAAAAGATTTAATAAAGCATTAAAACCATTCTCATACGATACCCAATCGATCCATGCAAGATAACATAAATAATATAAAAAGATGTAAAGAAAACGATACATAAAAATAATCTGCTTAATGTGCTTCTCAGCCTCGAATACATTTCTGAACCGGTGTTAAGAAAGTTACCTGTCCATCTCCATCTTCAAGCTCTCACCGTCGGCCATCCTCTCCATCACCACTATATATATTGAAGAACAAGAAATAACTAAAGAGAAAATAGGAGAAGAGTGTTGTCAGCTAAGTCTATCCACGAATGCCTTTCTACCGTCACTCTCCTTTCCTATGCAGTAAAATTCAAGTTTAAAATCGAGTGAAACATGGCCAAGACACCTAGATTTCTCTAGTTAATTCTCAGGTGTGATAATTCACAGTTGTTCAAGGTCATTGCATAACTATGCAAACCTCTCATGGTCATAAATGGCACTCTCATAGCCATGCATGGCCATAAATAGCGATGTATGGCACTCTCACGGTTGTGAGAGATGCTGCATAGATGTTAGACATTCCTCACGCCCATGAAATCCAATGTTTGGCTATAAGACTTCTCCTTTTTTTGTTCTTCATTTGACATTCTCTATTGCCTTTTCTTCTTTCAATCCTCTTCTTCTTCATACTCCATGAATCAATATAATATAGAAATTGAGAAGATGGTTTCAAGGACATGCTTTCCGATCACTTTAGCTTCTTTACTTCCAAAAAGTACTAAGATCAAATATGAGCTAAAGTGAGTATCCTAAGCATTTCTAAGGCATTAATCACTAAGTGTAGTATATCAAATAAATTAACATTTAAACACATATCAATTGTTTACCCTCATGACGGCTTAAGAGAGTCCTTCAATGATAGTGTAGCTATGGAGTTCATAAAATCTACATGTGCCACCTAGTTGTTTAGGTCACCACTTCCTTCTTCCAATTCTTTCTTCACCTTCTCCTGTAAGATTTTTTTTCCTAGTGAACACTTTCATTCTTCATTCTTCTCTGTTTCTCCACCATTTTCTATCCTCTTTATGATAGCCATGGGTTGGATAGGATTTTTTTCATTCTTGGTTATGGTGAAAGACACATATTCCTCTCCTACCTTTATAACTAGTTCGCCCCCATCTACATCAATAATTGATTAGGTAGTGGCCAAAAATGGCCACTCGAGGATAATTGGGGTTTCCACATCTTCTTTTATATCTAAAATGAAGAATTCCGTAGGAAAGGTAAACTTTTCAACTTGAACGTGCACATCTTGAATGTACCTTTCAAATGATGAACTGATGTCTACTGTTTTGACTAGTATTTTAGTCGGGACTATCTCTCCAATCCCCAATATTTGATATAAGGCATATGGTATTATGCTTGTACTAGCTTCCAAATCAGCAAATGCTCTATTTATTTTGACACCCTTAATAATATAGGGGATACAAAAATCCCTTGGATCCTCCTTACTTGGTGGGAGTGTCAATTTCCTTTCCTGCTCCAAATCTTTTTCCACTTTCCCGTGTATTGATTCCATTAGTGTGAATCATACTTCCAATTGTTTGATCATGTCTACAACTTCATTCAGCTTAACTTCCTTAGATATTCCCATTGCTCTGATCAAAAATGGAATCGAGGGTTGGTACTTTTTTATCTTAGGCAAACTGTACTTTGCTAAAAGCCTTCCTTATTCTCTTACATTTTTGCCTTCCCTTTGTTCTTGCATGGATTTGGCTTTATTTTTTTAAAAGGGTTAGGTTTTTTAGGTCGATGCTCCTTGATTGTTTGTACTTCATGTTCACTTTGAAGAAAATTTTAATCAACCCTTTCTTTTTTCTTTCCTCTATTGTCTTTAGCTTGGCTCGATTCCTCCTTGGTAGCCTATGTGATGACCATGATTCGTTCCTTTAGGTTACACTCCTTGTTACTTGGGAGTGTTCCTGTATTTTTAGTCAATAATACTTATTCCAATTGACCTACTTGGACTTCCAAATTATGAATTGAGGAGGCGTGGTTCTTTATTACTTTCTAGAATTTACCATTAATCCTCTTATGGGCCTCCTCCATTCCCCCAATCTTGTCTAAGATTTTACCTAGTTTAGCATCCATAGAGTTTGTTTCTCCTATTGAAAATTGGGTGGCCCTTGTGGCTTAAATTAGTCAACACCATTGTTTAACCCCACTATACGTGTTTGAACAGGGATTGTTCCCTCCTCCTCTATCGAACTGTGCTACCATATACTTTAATCACCCCTCCTCACCTTGTTGCATTAAGAAACAGTTATCATGGTTCATTTGCCCACATAGATCACATTTTTATTGAATGGCCTCAACAGGAGTGGAAGATGATGCTTTCATCATATTGTTTAGCCGTCGAGTCAAGCTATCAAATTTTCCTTGCATTTTGATCATTTAATTGACAACTATAGCTCCCTTTTGTTCTTGGATGGTTATAGGTTGTCTACTTCTTTCATTCGCCCATAAGCAGTTGTTACTGGCCATCTCTTCTAGAAACTCTTTTACATCATTCACAGTTTTCTCATTAGCAATCCTCCTGAGACTGCATCAATTGTGCTTCTCATGGGCGGTGTTACTCCATTATAGAATGCTTGCAAAAGGAACTCCTAGGGTAGGTTATGATGTGGCCATTTTCTTTATAAGTCTTTATATCTTTCTCACGTTTCGTAAATTAACTCCCTATCACCTTGCTGAAAGTTATTGGACTCTTTAATGATCTTTGTAATCTTTGTTAGGGGAAAGTATTTATCTAGAAAGACATGTACTAATTGTTCCTATATGGTGACGTTGGATGGTCTAAGGGAGTGATACCAACCCTTCACTCTATACCTTAAAGTAAAAGGGAAAATTCTCAATCTCACTGCATCTTTTGACATCTAATAATATTGGAAGGTATTACATATTTCAAAGAAATTCACGATATATGCATTGGGGTCTTCATTTATCAATCCATAAAATTGCACATTCATCTACAGCATGCTCAGAAGGGCTGGTTTAATTTTGAAAGAGGCAGCTTGGACTGATGGCCTAGCCATACCTTGACTTACGATGTTGACGCTCGGCATCATAAAGTCTATAAGAGTTCTTGGTTGATGCCCTTAGTTCACTTCTTAATCAAACTCTTGATTTTATTCATCCTCCATTAATTCCTTAACTGCTTCTTCTTAGCATTTGGCTCTTCAAATAAGTCATTCCAACTGAGTGATATCAAGTGTCAAATCTTCAATTATCTGATTTGTACTTCTTGTGACTCTTGTGTTTATATAGGGGAAAAGCCTTAAACTAAAATTCAAAAACTCCTTAGAGTAAAAAGAACTAAACTAATCCTACACCTCCCTAGCAAAGGTGCCAAAATTTTGATCAAGGTGCCGAGTCTTACAATTTATATCCCTCAATTATTACAAGTGCACAAGTTGTGAGTTGTAATATTTGAAGGGTTGATCCTACGAAGAGGGTAAACTAATCTAATCCTAAGTTAAAGCTTAAAAATTAATAAAATGAAATTAAAAATGAAACAAGAATATAATATGGGAATTTAATTTCAGTAATTTAACTGAAGAAATTAAAACCAAATAATCATTGAAATTGAGAAACACAAAAGGTCACTATGGAAATTAATCATGAGAAATTACCAAGTTATGAGGGAGGGGATTCTATCTATCATTAATGCTATCCTAGCTAATTAAATGTTATCAGGGTATCAGTTCTAGACTATCGTAGAGGGAATTACTCTTTTTCAAGTTATAATCCCACTCCCTAAATCATTAACCTAATTAAATTATGGAATTTGCAATCTCTTAATTGACAAATGACCCATAATTAAAATTAGATCAGAAGCTCTCTACTAAACTATCGTGTCTCATATAAAATCTCTCTCCACACAAAAATTGATATGATTAACTATGTGGTCTATTAGATCACCTAACTCTCATTAACCCAATCCAATCATTTTTATCTAGCTCACTATCTTGTTTTGTTACCAAAAAAATGAAAAAATCAAAGTTAATCATAACATCCGATTTGTTTACAAAACACAAAATCGACTATATTGACATTAAATCTAGTAAAATCCGGAAGGAAGAGTTAGAACAACGTCAATAATCCGAAACCCATCATCATACAATCCATTTCAATCTTACATTAAATGAATAAAATGAAATGGAAAAGAAATATAAAATGGATTGGACAATCTAACAAGGCAGTAGCCTCAAGAGGCCACCTAATCCAGGACACAATAGTGTCAAGACCCACTTCTTCTTCCTATTTTTCTTCTCTATCTCTTGAACTTCCCAAAAGTGGTAGAATGAAGAAGTCCCCAAGATTATGTCATTAAGTCTTATATAGTATTTATAATTAAGGCAACCCTAGTGTCTTTTCAGGGTCCGAAAGGTCTAAAAATCCCTCTAAAACTTAAGTCAGGACTGATGTCCATACATCTATCACAACAGACCAAGATCGTGGCCCTTAATGTCACAATCGTGGTAGGGAGTTTTTGCTTCTGCCATGATCGTGGCCTATAACGCCACGATCGTAGCTTCCTGCACCAACTTCTATCACGATCGTGGCCATGGACTATTTCCTGGGTCTTCGCCAAATCTCCTCTAATTGTCCTAAACCACTAAGAATCACATCAAGGCACTTTATAATTATAAAATTAAAGCTCAAAATTATGTTCCTACCTACAAAACACTTAAAACATAAAAATTTACTAACACAGTTCTAACCTAAACATGCACTAAACAATCAAATCAAAAACTAAATGCACATAAAACTATCCACAAAAATACGATGCAATCTACACCTATCACATGTAAATACAACAAATAATCACAATAGCTAATATATTAACATCAAAAGAAATCACATTAATATTGATTCAAGAAAAAATCCCTAAAGAATTTTAGAACATCATCATCAAACCCAAATATGTCACTATCAAATCCATCTTATACATTTAAAAGAAAGAACAACAAAGTAGAAATGAAATGCCACATGGAAGGGTCAGAATAGATAGGGAAGATAGAAGCACAATAGCCTTTCTTCTTCTTCTTCCTTTCTCCTCCTTCTCTCTTCTTCTATCTCTCCCTTGGATTTTTCTTAAAGTGGTAGAAATGGAGCCTTTGTAGGTCTTCATTATTTTCTTTATATATCTTTTCCATTTAGGGCAAACATTAGGGTTTACCTAGGCCTATAAACTTAAAAAGTCACATCTTAGAAGCCGATCCGCGTCTACTTTCACACAGGCCACAATCTTGACCCATAGTGCCATAATCATGGTATTCAATTTTTTGCTCTCTTTTACGATCGTGGCAGAAGGAGCCACGATCTGCCATGATCGTGGCAGACCACTAAGCTTCTGTCATGATTGTGGACCTGGGCCTTGCTCCAGGTTTTCTCCAAATTCTCTCTGTTTTTTGATATTTGATCTAAAACACTAACAAACATATCAAGACACCTTAAATACACAAAATTTAAGCTCAATAGAATGCTCTAACCCGTAAAACACTCAAAACACAAACATCTAAGTAAATAACATAATCCTAACCTAAACATGCTCTAATCATTCAGTTTGACAACTAAATACGTACTAAACTACCCACGAAAATATTATGCAAACTATATCTATCAGTAGATCTATTCGTAGAAAGATGATTTCTCATTCCCAATTATATGAAATCAAATCATGCGTTGATATTCGAGATATGCTAGAATAAGAGAAAATGCATGATTGAATCATAATAATCAATTAATATGTTTTCTTTAAATAAAAAATTAAAACATATTGTAATCCTAAACTAGGTTTATTATACCTAGACACTAAATGCATTTAGTTACTGATCATAGAAAAAGAAACAAAAGATAAAAATGAAGAAAACTAATAGAAATTAAAGAAGTCATAATTTTATAATTCTCTTTCTCTTTTATTGAAACTTCTTAAAAGAATGGATATGATTTTGTTATCCACTAGATCTCTTAATGTTAACTCTGTATATTCCTTATCCTTTTATCAAAATCATCACCTCTCTAGGTATTTTATTTCTCAATAGTGCATAATAATTTGGCTCCCCATTGTTTGCCTCCGTTCACGTCCTTTTATAGCAAAAATTAAGGTTTCTGGGACATACACAATCTTTCATTGAATCTTCTTAAAAGTATGGACATGATGTTGTTATCCTCTAGATCTCTTAATGTTAACTTTGTATTTTCCTCGTCCCTTTATCAAAATCATCACCTTTCTATATGTTTTATGTCTCAAGATTGCTTAACAATTTGACTCTCCGCTGTTTACCTCCGTTCATGTCCTTTTATAGAAAAAATTAAGGTTTCTAGGACATACATGGTCACTTAAACTGCTATGTAGGTGACGATATAGCTCCAAAGACACCTAGAATCATGACTTTACACCTATCTAAAGAGTTACATGAACATATACACGGTGATGTTGTTGGATCGAAAATAAAAGTATACAAGATTTAGTTAAACGGTAGATTTCAAAACTTTTTTGAAATCAAAGGAAAATAATTTACATAAGAACAAGGTGGTAGAAATATATCAACTCCTTGCTACAGCTTCGATTCTTTGTTTTTGTATCCTCTCCAAATCCTTGCTATAGCTTCGACTCTATTGTATCTTTTCCTTTGTTAATGTATCCTCCTCTTGTTGTTGTATCCTCAACCAATCCGATTTACCACTTGTTCTTCTTAGACAACTTAGTTAACAAGATCCTTTGGTGGGAAAGGAGAAGAAGTATTTTGAGAAGATTTTTCTTAAAAGAAAGAAGCCAAAAATGAGACTCTTCTCATTCAAGTTTGCGGCTATGCATGCATGAGAGGAGAGAGTAAGTTAAAACAAAATGCAAGAACACTTCTTCCTCTCCTTGTCAATTTTGGTTATTATGAAAGAAAAATATGATGTGCATCCAATGTATCACTTCATTCTTTAATCAATCATAAAGAAGCCAATAAGAGACTCTTCTCATTTATTTAAGATGGCTATATGAAAAGACCAATAACCTAAATGAGACATTCTTATTTTTGGTTATGGATGAAAGAAGGAAGAGAGAATACATCAAATGCACCTCTTCCTTTATTTAATAAAATGAATGCTAAAAGGCTACATTATATGCCATCATTAAAAGACAACCATTAAACCATTTACTCATAAGATCATTACTCCATTTAATGACGATAAAGCATGATAAAAACCATCTTTAATTTGGCAATTCAATGCTAAATGTGCAGCTGCACATTTAGGTATAAAAAATTGAAATATGCCCTTCTTCTTTACTTAATAACTTTGTTTTAATTTAATTAATCAAATTAATCAAATCAAACTAAAGTCAAGCCCAATATTAAATGTTCATTTAGGCTTCTAATTAAAGTAAGACCAACATTCAATCATGGGTGTTGGACCCCAAATCTTTTAGTAAGCATAAATTGAATGATTTTGGTGATCTTGTTGGATAAATTATATTTTTCTATTGGAGTTAAATA
>JAOQML010058924.1:0-10023 GCA_027568935.1 Erythroxylum urbanii
TTATCGAACACCTCATAGGCAATATGTATAATCTCAATCTAACCACAAATCAAGTGCATTTTTCCATTATTTACCAATAATAATACATATAAACAACAAATAAACCAATAATTACACACAAACAACAACAATAATCAAGCAAGATTTCATCACCAAACACTCACGGTTAACACTAAAAACATGATTTTTTTAGAAATAACACACCCATTAGAGAGCTTACCTCAAACGATACATGATGAGTAAGAAAACAGTCAAAAAATGCCTAGAAAATGCAAGAGAGGGTGTCGAAAAACAGAGGGCGATCGTAAGGAGGGGGGGTAGCGAGATTTAAAGGCGACAGTTACTGACGAAATTTATATTCTGTCGGTAATTTAGGGTTTACCTTGTTGTCTTTGAGAAAACAACGACACAAATTGCTCACGTTTACTGATGGAATATAAATTCTATCAGTATTCAAATTTCCAAATTACTTCACCTCCTATGGTTACCGCTCTTTTTGCGATAGAAAAACTCAGTCCGTCGGTACAATTGATGAAACGCACGCCATGTGTTCATGTTAAACTGATGAATCACCAACGAAATACAGATTCCGTCAGTGATTCAAGTTTTACCGCCTCATCTTCAACTAAACGACGACGTTTGGTTTAGCAAATAGCCGACAGTTACTAACGAAATTTGTATTCCGTCGGTAGATTCCAAATTAGTTCATGGCCTATGTAACCGTTTCTTTTTTGGACAGAAAGCCACCTTCCGTCGGTAAAATTAATGAAAAGCTAACCATTTGATTTGATAAACACGATGATTCACCGACAGAACACCAATACCGTTGGTAAAGTTAATTAAACGGATACCGACGGCACATATTACGTCGATATATAAAAGGGGCTGAAACACTTTTACCGACAGTATCTTCACCGTCAGTAATTGTGCGAAGCTAATTAATTGCAGGAGTAATTCTTGTAATTATTACCGACGAGGCTGTTTAATCCGTCGGTACATTTCTGACAGAATTATATCTGTCAGTATCTATCCAAAGCAATCAAATTGAGGGAATCGTTCCTGCAATTTATTCCGACGCTGTAGGTTGTGTCATCACTATATGTCGTCGGAGGTTTTGCGCGAAATTCTTTCCCTCTAGTTTTGCCGATGGATATTTAGTTCCATCGCTATATATAAAGAGTATAGTTTATTTATCGACAGATAGTAAGTTTCCGTCAGTAAATAGCGTCGGTTTTCTATCCGTCGGAAAATTTCCATTGCTATTTCATGATTTTCTTGTAGTGATCCTATTTGACATGAAATTAATGTATGGTTGATTGTTGGGAAAGAACTTAAAGTCAATGTTAGGCTTAAAGTATTTACTTGAATAGAGAAGTCAACTGCTATGTTTGTTCTTTTGACTCCTCTTCTTATTGAGGTCTCTTCCTCTTCCTACAATTCATTCATCCACATCTCACAAGTGAGTAGTGATCTAATTGGCTCTTCCCATTATAAGGTTCTCAAATCTTTGACTTTTCTAATCACCTTTGTCTCCTAGACCTCTGGGAAGAATCTAAGCAATTTTCTCACCAACTGAAGATTGTTATATGTCTTATTAAGACTTTTAAGAGAATTAATGATATAAATGAAGTGAGTGTACATATTATATATTAACCTATTTTTCTCTACTTGAAATAACTCATATTGATGCAAGAGCGTATACATATTATATATTGACCTATTTCTCTCTATTTGAAATAACTCATATTGATGCAAGAGCATAAGTAAAATGTGCAACACTTTGTTATTTAAGATAATGAGTGATAGGTGCTTAATTGATTGTATAATTATTCCATAACATTTAGTGATTATTGACATGAAATTACTTAAGATACTCAATTTGACTCATATGTGATTTTAGGCACAATTTGGAACCAAAGAAGTTAAAGTGAGCTAAAAGCATGATAATTAGGCCATATTTTGAAGACTAATATTCACTTGTCTTCATAGAGTAAGAAGAAAAAAATTAAAAGAAAAGAAAGTTGGAAACATAAAAAAGAAGAACATGGGTTGCATGGATTTTGCATGGCCATGCAAGTTATTAATTTAATTAATAGACAATCATGCTTGATAGTAGTGTTTCTATGATGTTTTAGGGTTTAATTTGTTAAGCATTTTGTGTTAAATTGAGTGTTGAGTATACATTTAGGGTTTAATTAGGTTAGTTCTTGTGTTTAAGTGTTTTTATAGGTTAGTTTGAATCTTTGAGCTTAAATTGTATATTTTTAGGTACCTTGATGTGTGTGCTAGTGTTGCAGGGTAAACAAGGAAGAACAGTGATGATTTAGAGAGTTTTGGGCTAAAAGACACACGACACGATCGTGCATATTGACAACGATCGTGATAGAAGAGGAAAAGTTAGAGGCAGCCAGGCCACGATCTTGTACCAGGAACCACTATCGTGATAAAGAGTGTCAAGTCAAGCCATGATCATGCACTTCAAGCCACGATCATGACATAAAGGAAAAAGTACCGGCCACGATCATGCCCTGCATCGGGCTAACATAAAAACTTAATTTTTGAGTGATTTTCATATCGTTTCGACCCCGACTTTGACCTAGGGCTTCCACAGAATATATAGTACATGATGTGAAAGCCACTGGATTCATTAGAGAGTCAAGAGAACTGCACAAAAGAGGATTTTTCTGAAAATCTAAGAGAGACCTAAATAGTGATCAGACGATCGAGGATGGAGGCGAAGGAAGAGAGGCACGAAGACACGTTTAACACGACGTACTTCCCAAAATAGGTGGTTTCCCATAGTCGCGACCTCCTAGATCCATTATGACAGTATTTTCTAGTTTTTATTTCAATTTCATTATTGTATGAAATTTGGAGATTGATTAGAGATATTGTTATTGAGTGTTGATTTTTTTGTCTAAACTCACTTTCAGGTTTTTGTTCTTGAGATTAACAAAATTTATTTGATTATGTTTTATTGCGACTTAATTGTGATTCAATTCGATTCTTCATAACTTGACAATAAACTGAGAAGATGAGCCTGTGAAAATCATCGATTTAGGTTAACAAGAGTTAGGTAAATCGATAGGTAGAGAATTGAATCAAACCGATAGAGTCGTGTAATGAGAGATCAAGCATAGGTTCCCGGTAAGTTAATAGACAACGTTATAACTAATTTAGGTTTTGGACCAATTGCGGATCGAGAGATCGCAATTTTTATAATTTGAATTAGGGATTATTAATTAAGAATTAAAACTCAAGAGAGAGTAATTCACCCTAGGATCATATCGTTTAGGCCTGTTAAATAAGAAATTACATAATTAGGTAGATTTTCTTTAATTTCGAATAAATTCCCCCTTTCTCTCAATTGGTCACTTCTAGGTTGAAATTCGGATTATTTGTGTGAGTTGGCTTTTGTTCATTCTGTTGGTGCTTTAATTTCTCATAATTAATTATTGATTAATATTAATTTTTGCAGTAGTTGTTGATTTAGGAATTGCGAACTTAGCCACCGTTAGATTTTAAGACTAGTTCCCTTCCTCGTAGGATCGACACCTTAGGTACAATGCGAATTACCCGTGCACTTGCAGAATTTGCCGAAGTTATAAATAGTAAAACTTAGCATGTTTAACCTCAAGCAAACAAGTTTTTGGTATCGTTGCTGAGGAAGGCAATTTATTATAGAGCTTGAGGGGTTAGAATAGTCTTTATTTTTTGTTTTTGTATTTTGTTAGTTTTACTTAGGAATCGTACTCTTACGTAAACACAAGAGTCACGAGGGGGTCGAGTCACGCAATTAAGCATTGGATTTAAGCAAAACATTTTTAGAATAAACCCTTAGGAAAGCTTAGCAAGAAGAAGAAGAAGAGTTCAAGAAAGCGCAAATGGCTGAGGAGTTCCAAAGAAACATGGATCAAGAAGTCAACCTTGGTAGGCAACAACAAAGGACCCTCATGGATTTTATGAGGCCGGGGTTCAATCCTATGAACCATGGAGTGGCTAGACCGCCTGTTCAAGCGGTCTCCTTTGAAATCAAGTTAGCCCTCCTAAATATGCTTCAATAGAACATCCAATTCTATGGACTTGTAAATGATGACCCGAACACTCACATCGTGAGTTTTCTCGAGATTTGTGATACTTTTCAATATCATCAGTTGTCGGAAGATGCAGTGAGAATTAGGTTGTTTCCCTTTACGCTTAAGGATAGAGTAAAGGCTTGGTATCACTCACTAAGCCCCGCTAACATTACGACATAGGACTACCTGGGGCGTGCTTTCTTAGATAAATACTTCCCACTAACAAAGACCACCAAAATTATTAAGGAAATTACAAATTTCCAACTAACTGATGGGGAGTCCATTTATAAAGCGAGGGAGCGTTACAAGGATCTGCAGAGGAGATGCCCATACCATAATTTACCCAAAGAGTTCCTACTGTAGACATTTTATAACGAAGTAAACCCACAGACTAGAGGCACCATCGATGCATCATCAGGAGGATCTTTAATGAGAAAGATAGTCCATGAAGCAGATGAATTAATAGAGGAGATGGCCAACAATAACTGCTTATGGGCTAGTGAATGTAGTAGGCAACCTACTAACTTTAAGGAGCATAAAGGAGTTATCACTATCGATCAAATGACAAAAAATGCAAGCTAAGATCGAAAACTCGACATGACAACTCAGTAATATGAAGGCGTCATCCTTAGCTATAGTAAAGGTCGCACAATTGAAGTGCGAGCTATGCGGCTAATTGGATCATGATACAATGGACTGCTATTTGATGAGAGAAGACAACCCGGACCAAGTTCATTACATAGGAGCTCAATTTGGACATGGAGGGGGTAATAATCCCTACTCCAACACATATAACCCAGGTGGAAGCATCACCCAAACTTCTGTTAGTCTAATAACAACAATGGAGGCCAGTTTCGACCCCAAGGACAATCAAGCTTCCAACAGGACAAACCAAGCTCGATGGATTCAAAATTGGACAAAATTTTGGATAAGCTTGGGACTTTAGATAATGCACACAAGAAGTTGGAAGATAAATTTGAGCAAGTCACTAAGAGATATGCATCTTCTATTCATAATTTAGAAACCCAAGAGGGGTCAACTGACAAATGCCTTTTCTATGCAAAAGTTTGGAAATGTTCTTAACACTTTAGGAAAAAAATTAAAGGAGCAGCTAAAAGCTATCACACTTCAGAGTGGGAAGGAAATTGAACTGCCCACAAGGATAAGAGAGGAGCCTGCCCAACCAATAGAGAAGAATCAATAAAAGGAGAAAGAAGTGGATATAAGTGAATACCCTCCATATGTTACACCTACACCATATCAGCCCAAGGTAACTTCCCTCAATGACTGCAAAAAAAGAAGTTAGATGAACAATTTACAAAGTTCGTTGAGAAGCTAAGGACACTACAGATAAATTTCTCATTTGTTGAGGTGTTAGAACATATGTCGAAATGCACAAAATTTTTAAAGGATATATTATCTAAGAAACATAACTGGGAGGAAAATCAGACAGTAGCCCTGACTAGCACTTGCAGTTCAGTAGTCATTAATCGAATGCCTTCAAAATTGAAAGATCTAGGACGTTCCACAATACCTTGTGTGGTTGGTGAACTGGAATTCACTAAGTGCTTATACGATCTGCGAGCTAACATCAATCTTATGCCCTTGTCAATATTCAGAAAGTTAGGACTGGGAGAGGTTAAGCATACCTCGATGCTAATTCAATTGGCAGACCAATCCATTAAAAGGCTGTTGGGAATAGTGGAAGATGTACTGATGTGAGTGGACAAGTTCATTATTCAGTAGATTTTGTGGTTCTGGATTTTGAAGAAGATAAAAACTGCCCACTGATCTTGGGTCGACCTTTTATGAATACAGGAAAGGCCATAATTGATGTTCACGAAGTTAAATTGACACTTTGAATAGGAGAAGATCATGTTAAATTCAATATGAATAAGGCTTTGAAGAATCCAATAACGAGTAGTGCATCAATGAAGGTCGAAATAATGGATCACCAACTGCGAGAAAAAATAGAGAGTTGCATTGCAAAAGTGAAGTCTTTGGAAGCAGAGGATGACAATGAACACCAGAATCCTGAATCTACAAAAGATGACGAGATAGAGGGAACAGATGTTCCAGTGCATTAAGACAATTGGTTTACATCGAACACCCACCCCACCATCCTCAGAGAAGCCTTCGATATTAAAACTTAAGCCTTTACCTGTACACCTCAGGTATACCTTTCTTGCTAAAGATAAAACCTTACCAATAATAATCTCCAACCAATTGAGTGAAAAACAAGAAAGTAAAATGGTGGAGGTCGTCAAGAAGCAGATGAAAGCTATCAAATGGTGGATTGCTGACATTTGAGGAATAAGTCTGAATGTTTGCATGCACCGAATAAATTTGGAGGATGACTGTAAAATGATGCAGGAGCTTCAACAGAGGTTGAACCCTAACATGGATGAAATAGTCAAGAAGGAAATCATTAAACTCCTCAATGCAGGGATAATTTATCCTATCTCTGATAGTGAGTGGGTCAGTCAAGTGCAATGTGTGCCTAAAAAGGGAGGAATGATGGTGATAGAAAGTGAAAGTGGAGAAGTAATTTCTACAAGAATAGTCACAGGATGGAGAGTACGCATAGATTATCGGAAGCTTAACTCAGTGACTAAGAAGGATCACTTTCCTCTTTCATTCATAGACTAGATGATAGAAAGGGTAGCTGGCCATTCGTTCTATTTTTTCTTAGATGGATACTTAGGCTACAATCAAATTTTTATCTACCCTGACGATCAGGAGAAAACCAAATTCACTTGCCCTTATAGTACGTTTACGTGCAAACGGATGCCCTTCGGACTCTGCAATGCCCCAGCCACATTTCAGAGATACATGATGTCAATTTTTACGGACATGACAGAAGATATAATGGAGGTATTCATAGATGACTTTTCAGTATTTGGAGACTCTTTTGAAAAGTGTTTAATCAATTTGGATAGAGTTATTCAAAGGTGTGAAGAATCATATCTGGTGTTTAATTGGAAAAAATGCCATTTTATAGTACAAGAAAGGATAGTGCTAAGCCACAAATCTCACATTAATGGTTTAAAGTCGATAGAGCAAAGACAGTGGTGATAAAGAAGCTTCCACCACCAAGTAATGGAAAGGGTGTGCGAGGATTCTTAGGTCATGCTGGGTTCTACCGTCGTTTCATTAAAGATTTTTCACAAATTGCAAGACCTTTAACAAACCTCTTAGTTAAGGATGTACCCTTCGTGTTTGATGATAATTACATGTCTGCATTCAATACTCTAAAGGAGGAATTAATTTCAGCACTAATTTTATCACCACCAAACGGGACGTTATCGTTTGAAATGATGTGTGATGCAAGTGATCAGGCCATAGGTTGCGTTTAAGTCAATCGAAAGATAAGAAATTGCATGCAATCTACTATACTAGCAAGACTCTTGTAAGAACCCAACTAAATTACTTGCAGTACTATATGTGTGTGATAAGTTTCTACAATACCTTTTGGGAACAAAGGTGATTGTATTCATCGACCACGTAATATTAAAAAACCTTTTTAACAAGAAAGATGCAAAACTAAGGTTAATTAGATGGGTGTTACTTTTGCAAGAATTCGATTTAGAAGTAAGTGATAAAAAGGGAGCTAAAAATGTGGTATCTGACCACCTATCCAGACTTGAGGGAGGGGAATGGAAGCCAAGAAATGGTATCAACGAGAATTTTCCTGATGAAACTCTAATGTTACTCGAGAGCTTGACTACACCGTGATTTGTAGATATCGCCAATTATGTGGCCAGTGGTAAGCTTCCCTCAGATCTCTCTTACCAGTAATGGAAGAAGTTCTTGTTTGAGTGTAACTACTATATATGGGATGAACCAACCCTATATAGAAATTATACAGATGGGTTAATACGACGTTGTGTCCCAGATGAGGAAATGTTAGACATCCTTAAGCAATGTCATGAAGGTCAATATGCTGGACATTATGGAACCAACAAAATGGCTGCTCGGATACTTAAAAGTGGATTTTACTGGCCATAACTGTTTAAGGATGCACAAACCTATGTAGCACAATGTGATCAATGCTAGAGGATAGGTAACATATCCAAGAGGGACGAGATGTCATTATCAAATATTCAAGAGGTAGAGATCTTTGATGTCTGAGGCATTGACCTTATGGGTCCATTTCCATCTTCGATGGGGAACATGTACATTCCGGTGGGAGTTGATTATGTGTCGCGATGGGCCGAAGTGATAGAATCTCCAACCAATGATGGGAAGGTGGTGCAAAATTTCATTAAACGGCTATTTAATCGGTTTGGAGTGCCACGTACAATAATAAGTGATGGAGGCATACATTTTTGCAACAGATCTTTTGATGCCCTCTTAAAATGATATAGAGTACGCCATTGAGTGGCTACACTTTACCATCTGCAAACTAGTGGCCAAGTGGAAGTTATCAACTGAGAGCTAAAACAAATTCTAGAAAAGACAGTGAACAATTCCCTAAAGGATTGGGCAATAAAGTTGGATGATGTTTTATGGGCCTATAGGATATCTTTTAAGACACCCATTGGAACAACTCTATACAGACTCATGTACGGGAAAGCATGTCATGTACCGATTAAACTAAAGCATCGAGCGTGCTGGGCAATCAAAGCATTAAACTTTTATTAGAAGCAAGCTGGCGAGAAAATACTTATGCAACTAGATGAGCTCGAAAAGTTTCATTTTTAATGCTTATGAGAATGCCAAACTCTACAAAGAAAAGGTTAAGAAATAGCATGATGCTCATCTCAAGCAAAAGGAATTCAAAGTAGGGGACACTGTTCTACTATATAATTCCCAGTTAAGGCTATTTCTAGGGAAGTTGAAGTCTAGATGGAGTAGACCATTTACAGTGATTCAAGTTTTCGATTATGGAGCTCTCCAATTGGAAAATGCTAATAAAGAGACTTTTAAGGTCAATGGGCACCGATGCAAGCTATATTTTGGAGGAGCACTTCCCATAAATAAGGAAGTGATTTCCTTGTCTCCGGCTACTTGAAAATGCCTCCTAAATTAAAGGTCAAACTAAGGACCATAAACTAGTAACTAATTAGATTTTGTTTCAAAATGTTAGTGATAGTAGTTTTATTTTCAATAAACTGTCAGTATTTCAAACCTCAGGGTATTCAATTACCACCTCCCACACCATCACCATCCCCATCTCCTTAGGATCCAAATCTAACCCTGAAATGTTTTTTCTCCAGTTCCAATTTGTTTTGTGTTGTTTATTTTTTGTTAGTTATAGTTTTCTTTTATTTTTATAGTTAATTTTATTTGTTCGTTGTAATTTTAAATTTCTGTTTTCACATTTCATTTGTGTATGTGTCATGTGTGTTTCCTTCTCACATTGAGGACAATGTGTTGTTCAAATGTGGGGAAGGATTCTGTGTTTTTCTTTTGTATATGAATTTTGCATATTGTATGATAGTATTAGGTTGGTGTGAAGTGTGTGAATATGTCAATGGCTCAAATTGAGTGATTTCTTTTAAATTTTGGACATGGTCTATTAGGTCATAAACAATCATTAGCCTATGAAATTAGTGAATTAGGGGGCCTTTGGATAAATATATAGCCTAATTAGGACTTAGTGTAAATTTAGCACCCTATAGATTGTCACATTCATTCATAATTTGAGGCCTTTGAAGTTAAGTAGCTCTACTATTATTTTTCACGGAAACAAATAGCTAAAAGCAACAAGGTAGGTAATAAAAAAAAGGTTTAATAAGTGTTTAATAATCACTATTCCACTAACCTTCGGGTTATGAATAGAGCTAGTAGCAAGTTGAAAATGTGATGTAGCTGAGTAACTGGATCGACACGTATCACAAATGTATGCCTTCGTGTAAAAAGGCTATAATGACATTTCAACCAAGCTGTTAATAAATGACTTAGTCGAGTAACTTGATCGACATTCATCACAAATGCTTGCCTC
>JAOQML010058982.1:0-10021 GCA_027568935.1 Erythroxylum urbanii
TGTTTTTCCTTCAGGGTACATCTTCTGTTTCCCTTTTTCTACATTGCGTACAATGTTTAAAGCTCTAGGTTGCACATTAGGTATAATCTTGATCAATGTTCTACCTTTAGCTGGGTAGATATGGTTATGATTTTTCATCTCTCATAATCCCATATAATCTCCTTTCTTCATGATTCAGAAGATGTATAAATCGATTATTGACCAAGATAGGTTCAACTTGTACCTTGACTAACCTTTTCACAGGTTCTCTTATTATGATTGAGCTTCTGCTTCTAAAAGGTACAATTTCTTCTATCACCTTCATTTTTAAGTCCTCTTTTCGGATAGGACTATGAGATACCACTCTGTGTTCAACTGATTTTATTTTTCTTTTTGTTGACCACCAGTTGAAGTACTCTCTTTCTGACCGGTTTTTAACTTCTTATTTTCTTCTACCAGTTTAGAAGGTGGTTGGGGTTGGGGTCTCTTCCTTTCAAACTCCAACTTCCTAATAATTTCAGTTTCTTTTGTTGACTTTGGCTGCTGTTGTTGCAAAATTTAGACCAAAGACCTAGTAGCCTGTGGTACTTTTTCTACCTTCTCAGAATCTTCACCAGAAATCAATCCTTTCCCTCTCTTCTACTTTTGTTGTTAGAGAGTTAGTAATCTTGGTGATCTTCTCGATTTTTTAACTTGCTCCACATCAAGTGTCTCTCCTTTTCTTTTTAACGACACTTATTTTTTAGATAGATGCACCTGGCTTTCTTCTTTCTATAAAATCGTGTTATCTTTAGTTGATAACTTAGATGATTTATTCTTCTTTTCTTCTGTAACCATTCTTCGTAAGGATTAAGGTTTCTTCTTCTCTATGGGTGTAACATTTCCACTTACACTGCATCTAACAGTACGCTCCCCTTCAGTCCTTCCTTTCGCCATAAAAGTTGTCTCCTCATTTTCTTAATTTTTCAATCCCATTCTACATATAGTAGATGCATTCATAATGCTTTTGATATTCATCTTCACCCTGTTTCTTCTGTTAAGAAGAATTCTAGAATCTCTAAAGATTCTTGTTAACATCATGCCATACGGTAAGGCATTGGAATCCCTCTTTGTCTTCATCATATACTTCAAAATAAGGTGTGGAAGATTTATGGGCTGATGGTTGAGTAGATAGAATAGACATTGTTCATCTAATGTTGTCACAACATTTTTCGATCCTGTTCTTGGTAAAATACAGTGAAAAAGTATCGTATGTAGAACCCTAGCCTTAGGAACAAGTTTTGACGCCTTCTTGTCCTTTGGGTCACTACATCCATATAGTTGTTGATTGACATATGCCTTCTTTACCAGGCTTTCAGTCATCCATCTACTGTTATGAGACACCTCTGCTATAACACATGGACATCCAATGACCTTCTTGATTATCTCCAATGTCACAATAACCTACAATCTATCCACCATCGATACTACAGCATCGTCTACTACTTTCATATTCTTCCAAAACTCATAAACTTCATTCAGATAGACTGCTTCACGAACCTGAAAGAAGTTCTTCCATCCCGCTACATCGACTTCTGATTTAATGTCCATCTGATTCTTCTTCAAGGAGTCGAAATCAACGAGTCTTTTATAAATCATAGCTTGCTCCATTATGATTCTAGATAGTAGAAACTTTTCAAAGTAATGAGATTAGTCTTCGAAGATGAGAATGTATGCTTAAAGGGCTTGATCTCAAGAATAGAGTAATGAAACGTTTTTGTTTGAGAACTTCTGTAAAAATTGATTTCAGAGGAATTCAAGAGTATTCTAGAGTCGGTGATGTTTTGAACCTTTTGAGAAGATTTCCCTTTATACTACCTTCTCAAAAGTTACCGTCTATAACTTATAGTTACTGTGCTCTTGAAGACTTACAACTTTTTATCTTCCTTCTGTAAAATCATTTTGGTCATGACGTGTCAGATGATTGATCGCTCAATACTACCATATTCAAGTTTCGTCTAATTTCTTTGAATCTTTCCTCATTCAAGGGCTTAGTGAATATATGATTGAGCCCAAGTTTATAACATAAATTGGTGACATTTTCATGGCCTTTCCTATACTTTTTTACTCCTATCTCTAACTTTTGTGCTTAAATTGATTCTTGAGTGTGTGATTTTATTTTATGTAGTTTGAAGGTGAAAACTGCTACAAATTAAGATTAAATTCACTAATTAATTTTCTAAGAATAGTTGATACTGCAAACTACCATTTTTTTTATTGTAGGAGACTCAAGGAAAAGGAGTTCATAAAGAAGAAATGGAATGAGAGAAGATCGAAGTGAAGTCAACGCTACAGGAAGTTTGCCACGGTGAAAAATGATAAATCCAGGCTGAACTTTTGGGAGAAATTCTCCGCAGCGAAGATTAATTCTTTCGCCGCGACGAAGGATCCAGCAAAGAACAAATTCTTTAGAGAAAAGTTCACTGCGGTGAAAGTCATTTGTCATTGCGGCGAACCTTCAAAAACTCGAACTATTTTTGGGAAAAATCACACGCTGTGCGACCCTACCTGGCTTTATTTGTTTTAAAACCTACTAAATTAGGTTAGCCGACAGTAGACAACACACGATATACCATCAGACAAGAAGAAAGAAGTTCTCTCATCATTTCCCGACTCCTCACTTCACTTCACTTCACCGTAATCCACCATTTTCTTTCATTTTATCTATCACCGTATTCACGTTGCCGTATTCACCACTTGTTGCTGTTGCTATGGATGCTTTTGGTAGGGTTCCAGCTGTGAGTTCTCCCGAAGCAATGCTTGGCTAAGCATCGGTTCCTCTTGAAGATGTAGCAATGGCTTGAGTTCAATGGGCTTAAAAGGGGAGTAGTTTGTTCATATCTTTCTACACTGTTATGAACTCCTAAGTTAGGATTTATGCTTTGTAGTTGAATTTTCTTGATTATAGTTTAATCAAGTGTTGAACAATGAATTGTGTTATTGGGTTTGTTGATGTAGAACTTAGAGGTTGAATATATGAAGTCTTATATATGTCATTTTGTGATTTTTATAATTCCCTTTTATCTACCTAGTTGTGGTTGATAATGAGATAATGCTTGATCACCAAATTGACCATATGCATTAACTCACTCTTGACACTCACTAAGATGCATTTAACGAGGTTTTAAGAAATGGGGTTCATCGATTAAAACCTTGGACTTAAAGGGTTCTTTAAGGTTATTCATTTTGAAACTTAGTGATTTTTACTCCCAAAAAGATTTGTTTTGAACCATGATAGCCAAAGCTCATTTTTCAAAAGGATTTTACCAAATTTGATTATTGTTTTAACTTTCAATTTCTTATTCCCAAAAATCTAAAAACATCTTTTTACGCATTTCCTTTTTACTCAGTTTAATTTTGTTAGTTTCCTAAGAACCAAACCCCCTTCCTAACCAATTTAGTTGCAGTTCATGACATTTAGGATAGATTAGATCCATTGCATTAGGTTTCGATTAAGTGAGATGACTTGAGGTTGCATCCTATATTGCAATCCTTGGAATTAAAATTTTGATTCTACATCCAAGGGCAAAACCAAAAGACGAAGTTATGGATCAAAATGATGCCGTTGCTAGGGAACCAAGCAATTGGTTTTTTGTAGGAAATCGTTTGTCATTTTTGTTTCTCATTGAGATAGGAAACTTTTCTTCTCTATTCCCTTTTTGGATAGTTTAGTGTCATATTTATCAATACTATAGGATTTCTATTTTCCTTTCCATAGTTTTAAAAATTTTACAACATAAACACAAGCATACATACTTTCATGCATACTTTCACATACCATACACTTGCACCCATCACATCTCATCTTTTATTTGACTTTGTGTGCTTGCGAGTAACTTTTGTTACTTTTTATTTACCTTTGAATTGTTTCTGTGCATGTACCGAAAAACAAAACTCTCACTATTTTATCCTAAAATTAAGAAACGTTTGAGAAAAATTAAAAGAGAAAGAATAGCAGAAGTAACGAGTTAGTTGAACAAGAATGAAGTGAGAAAGATTGTGAGAGCAACCCTGTGGAAGGAGTGAATATGGCCAAGAACCCAGTTTCCCCACAAAACCCTAAGTTTCATGTTAACCAACCTAGGAATGGTGATAATGGAGGTAATGGGGAGCATGAGAGAGTAGGTGAAAACAATGGTAATCAAAGAAGAAGGACTATTAAGGAAGTGACAACTTCAGATGTGAATTAGGATCCCTTTACTGCTGGTTGTCCTAATTTCTATATTAATTTTGAAGTGAAAGGATTGCTGATTAATTCTCTTCCTAAATTTCATGGCTTGACAAGAGAAAACCCCTACATTCACTTGCAATCCTTGTCCATGATTTGTCAGAGTATGAAACCAGTGGGAGCTTCACTTGATCAAGTGCTATGGAAGGTTTTTCACATATCTCTGGAAGGAAAAGCAAGAGAATGATACATGAGTCTTCTAAGGCATGTAGCGAATGCCTACCATAGCTAGGCCAATCTAAGGAAGGTTTCCTTGGAAAAGTATTTTCCAGCTTCCCGCACTTCATCGATGTGGAAGGAGATTTGTTTGGCACGCCAAGAGTATGATGAGTCTCTTTATGACTACTGGAACTGCTTCCAAGATTTATTATCTTGATGCCCTCACCATCAAATACTGGATGAACAGTTAGTGCAATATTTCTATAATGGTTTGAAAAGTCAAGATAAAGGCATGTTAGATATGGCATCAGGAGGTTCATTGATGGATCTTACAGCTTCGGAAGCATGGGATTTGATTAAGAAGATGGCTCTAAATCATCAACAGTATAGTGTGAGAGACACCTGAGGAGTGCATGAGTTGGGTACCACAGTAGCCCACTCAAAAAGAATGGAAATTTGGAGTCAAAGGTTGACTCTTTAGATAGTAGAGTGCAATCACAATTATCCTTCATCACTACTGAGTTGAAGAATATGAGTGTGCATCGACCGACATCTTCTATGGATCTCACAGCACCTAGCTGTAATACTTGTGGGTCGGTGATGCACATATCCAGTGTGTGCCCTAGTCGGTTTAAAGAAGTATCTGCAGTATATCCAGGATGACAAAATCCGAAATGGGACCCCTACTCCAACACATATAATGAGGGATGGAAGGCTAACCCTAGGTTTAGTTGAAGGAATGAAGAAGGACGGGTTCAAAACCGATTTCAACAAGGGGAGGAGCTGGTACTTCTACCACCCAGTTTCCTAACCAATAGCAACTCATGACTGTCCCACCTATGGAGGATACCAATCAATTGCTATAAAATATGATGACTTTGATGAAGGAAGAGCAAACTTCAACTAATAATCAATTCAACATCATTGCTTCTCTGATTCAGTAAGATTGTTCAAAGATTTCTGCTCGGTTCAATGCCTTGGAAAAGAGAATGGAAGAATGGGAGATAAAAGCAGAGAACATCAACTCTTTTGTCCCTCAATTGTCAAACAACATAAGTGAGAACCAAGCAAGAAGCAGTGGGACCATTCCTTCCAATACTGTGATGTACCCAAAGAGTTTAAATGCAATTACTCTCCAAAGTGGGAAACAAGTAAGGTTTAATCGTCAAGATGACGAACAATGTGATGAGGAGATGGATAGTGGAGAATTGCCTTTACCCAAGAACAACATCAAGAATTTCGAAAGCTCCAAAGAAAAAACACTATTGAATGAAAAGAAGTCTGAATCGAAGAACAAAGGAGCTACTTCAAAAGGTTCCAAGGAAGAAGCACCAACACATGAGCATGGGGAATCCAATAAGCTTTAAGCCCATGGTAAGGAGGTAAACCTTCAAGACTTACCTTTTCCTAATTCATATTTAATGAGCAAGTGTATGACTGACTTTAAACATGAAAAAGATGTTATTGATTTGTTTGGAAAAGTTGAAGTCAACATCCCTCTACTTGACTTAGTGAAAAGGGTTCCAACATATGCTAAATATCTTAAGGACTTGTGCACACACAAAAGGAAGTTTAGGCCTAATCAGAGAGTCCAAGTGAGCTTAAGTGTGTCACCCTTTTTAAACCCTAAATACCCGTTAAATGTCAAGACCCTGGATCTTTCACCATTCCGTGCATAATAGGAAAAATTACCATAATAAGGGCCTTGTTAGATCTAGGGGCCGCAATCAATGTGATGCCTAAGTGTGTTTATCAATCATTAGGAGTCAAGAGTCTAAAACCCACATTTTTTGTGTTACAACAGGCTGATAGATCTTTTAGGAATCCAGTCGGGATTGTAGAGGACATTTTGGTCCAGGGCACGGGTTTGGTTTTTCCTGCTGATTTTTATGAGCTTAATATGTCTTCTGAAGTTATGCAGGATACATCTTTAATTCTTAGACGACCCTTCTTAAGGGCTACTAGTACTATTATTAGCATGAAAGAAGTTAAGATCACCATGAAGGTCGGGGATCAATAGGTAAGCTTTAATATGTACGAAGCTATGAAACAAACCTATGAGGACTACTCGCTCTTGGTAGTGAACATGCTTGACATTGTTGTTGATGATGCATGTGCTAAGTATGAACTGGCAATGAACCCCTTAATTGATGATTCCTTGGAGGAAACATTTTTTGCTAATGTTTCTAGTGAACTGCAAAGTGTGGACGTTAGTACAGAACTAGGAAGTGGTCAAGTTACTTCACCACAGCATGGATATGAGCCGAACGTCCCCCTGGAGTTGAAAGATCCACCGTGAGCAATAGGTTGTTTCTTTTCCTTCATTTACAATATAATTCTACTTTTTGATTAAAAATGACATTGGTATGCATGAGTATGTTGACTAAGTGTGGGGGAGAAACTTCTTCAGTAGGATTAGGTTTAATTTCTAGAAAGACTTAGGTTCAGTTGTTTTAATTCAATAATTCATCTTCCCTTTGAACTCTGTGTTTTACTAAATACATAACACATTTTCGATGATAGAGGAAATGGCTGTAGATGATGAATTGCATGTTGAAATGATAATTATGGAGTTACATATGAGCTGAGTATGTGGGTAAAAAGAGTTTGTGTCTTTTTGGAAAACTTCGCCGCGGCGTAACACCTTTCGTCACAGCGAACTTTTCATTAGCCGCAGCCACATCGCCTCTCAAGCCAATTCACCGTGGCGTGCGTTAATTCTTTTGCCGTGGCAAACATCTTCGCCGCGGCGAAAGACCGTCCAAAATCAACCTCTGAAGGACATTTCCCTTTCTACCCTTGATAACCTTCGTACCTTTCAGTTGCCCTCTGTCTTTTTCGTCATTTCCTTTCCCCTTTATTCTAAAGTTACTGCCCTCTTCTCCCTCTTTAACTTTCACATTCTCATTGACCTTCACCGCGATTACCTCGTGACATCACTGTGCTCTAATCCTCTTTTAGCCATTCGTGTGTGCAGTTGGTGTCTTCGTCTCCTCCCTCTTGTTTCATAAGTTTTCCCTCTTTGTTTTGTCCTTTCTTCTCTTACTTAGTGACGATTAGGGTTCGCTGTGACAAGAAAACCAACATTTTCACCACAGCGTGGTGAGATTGATAGCCTTCGCCGCAGCAAGGAATCCACTCTTCGCCGCGGCGATAGCATAATTTGGTCGTGGCGAAAGACCAATTTCGCCATGGTGTACTTTCCAGATTTTGATTTTTAGTAAATTGTGTTTATTCTTTATGTTTATTTTTCCTTGTTTTCTGTAGGAATATGCCTCAAACTAAGAACGCCACCCATCACTCCATCCCTACCCCCTCTAGCTCCTCATATTTTTCCCTTAATTCTGATTCCACCCAATCCTCCCATCCATCCACCTCTCCCTGCCCCGCCCATTCCTTACCTCACTCTGATCCTCCTGCTGACTTTGAATATTTTGCCTTAGCCTCCAAAGTAGATGCTAGGCCCTTCTATAGGGCGTGACCCTTCCCCTTGACTCCTCGTCACCATCCTTTTGTTCGCCAACTGGTCTAATCCCAACTCACCGGCTTAGTCCAACCGTGGGACCAAGGCGACGACAAATTTGTCCGCCACTTTTACACCTCTGCCCGCCTCCACAACAACGTGAACATTAATTTCCGTGGTGTAACAGTTCCTACCGCCTTCACCACCGACCACATCTGCACCCACTACAATCTTCCTCCCATACTCCATTGCCATTACAATCACCTTATCCACGATTATCCCTGGAATGATGTCATTCGTACCCTCTATCTCGAGGGTACCCAATGGCATCAACCCCACTTTTATCAATACTACATCAAGCGTTCCGATATTCGCCCTGAAGCTCGTCCTTGGATTCATCCTGTCAGCAACAACATCATGCCCACTTCCCACCTCGCTTACGTTACCAAACAGCAAGCCTTGTTCATATAGCTTTTTATGGTTGGCCACCCAGTCGACATAGCCGATGCCATTGCTTCCACCCTCCACGATTCCATCACCACAGCTAAGCTTACAAACTCCATCATCTTTCCACACCTCATCATCGACATATTTTGGGCCCATTAGGTCCTGGAATACCCCAATGATAACTATTTTGACCTGACCCCACTGTTTCGGTACGTTCGGGTTAAACAGCCTAACCCTCCACCTCGACCACAACCCGCCCCACTTCCTACCCCTTCCACCTCCTTTCTCGATGTTGTTGACACTCATTTTGAGGCCTTGCATCGCGAGGACAATCATCCTGCTCCAACTTCGCCTACACCTATCACTCTTCAGTCCCTCGCTCACCGAGTAGATGGCTTATTTGATGATCTGGCTACCCTCTAGGAAACTATTCATCAAGCCATAGCCCAACAGGAGTGCGATCGGAGATATCGGCGGCAGATGGATGCGTTGCTTACCCAGCATCTATATTTTCAGCTTCTTTCTAATGATGACGACCCACTTCTTAGTTCTGGCCAATTGGGCGATGCTCCTGCAGATGCAAGGGATGATCCCCCAATAGCTTAGTTCGAGTGTTTTTTCTTGTATTTTTCTCTTTTGTTTGTTCAATCCTCAATTCATTTGTAATTTCCAACTTTTTGCACATCATATATATCTACTTTGCTTTGTTATTCCATTTATTGTTACTGTGCCTTTTCCTTTCACTTACTTAATTTCTATCCATTGCTCTTGTGTTTTGATTACTTCATATTGCGAAAAATATGATGTTTAAGTGTGAGGGAGGTTTTCCCATCTTATAACTCTTGTTTATGCTTCAATTTGGCCATTTAAATATTTGTGTTAGTGAATATTGTGCAAAAGTTCAAAAACTTGGTGATTTTGGAAAAACTGCTGAACTTCGCCACGGCGAAAGCGCCATTAACTTCTGATGACTCCATGAACATGATTTTTGCCGCGTCGCAATATTCTTAAAAGAAGTGCATTTTATAATTTTTCCTCCATTTAGCAATTCTCCCTAATTAGATTGTTGTCACTCTTGTATTTCAAAGCTTTTATAAGTTTCAAAGTGATTCTTGGGTTCTTGAAGATACGTCCCATTCTTTAAATGATAGTTGGTCTTTGGCTGATTTCATTTTCTATGTTTTCAACATAAAGTGAGTGAAAGTATGCTGACAAAGTAGCACTTTATGTTTTTAAAACTTGAGATTGTTCATTGAGATATTAACCTTATTGGAAGGATATTTGGGCCTGAATTTTTTTCAATTTTTGTGTGTATCTGCTTATTTCATAACTCTCTAGAACTTGTTTCAATTCTTAATCAAAGCTTTATGAACTAGAATTTTGTTAATATGCTAGAGGCATTCTTTCACAACCCTTTTACTCTTATCTCACTTGTTTTGGGATAATTTCACTCTATAAATCTACTTAATCCATTCTCTACCATAAGCTTGTAACAATTCTACCTCTCCACTACAAGAACTACGATTTCGAAAATCAAGAGGACTTTTCAAGGTTGTAATGTGCGGTAAGCTAAATGAAATGGATATATATATATACCAATTTTTTTTACTTTTTTACATAATTATGAAATAGGTGTCAACAGTAAGACAATATTTACACAATTGACAACTTTCTTTTTTCTTACTTTTTTTACTTGAGAGCATATA
>JAOQML010058993.1:0-10020 GCA_027568935.1 Erythroxylum urbanii
AGGAAGAGATAGGATTTCATGAATGATGAAATTAAGTTGAAAATGATGAATCAAATGAGTTGAATTTTGTGGAGTTAATATAATCAATATGGTAGTTGAATTAGTACAAAATGAGGTCACCTTATAAGAGGTGAAATTGGGAAAATTTGGTGTGAAATGGATGTGAAGGGTTGTGTTGAATTCGTGCAGAAAAGAAGGAAGAAAAGGCAGGTCACGATCGTGGCCCTTACCCCACAATCGTGGTCTAATAGAGTACGTTTATGTCACGATCGTGGCTCTTCCCCTCGATTGTGGCCTGGCCAAAAAGAGTTTCTGTCATGATCGTGGCCAACTTTAAAGATTTCTGTCACAATCTTGGCAGGGACACCACGATCGTGGCCAGTCCTATAAAGAAAAAGAGTTGTCATTTGAGTGAAGTATGGACCAATTAATGATATGGTGTTCCCATATAAGGTATTTAGGCTTAAATGAGTTCTTGATTGAACCCAGTTGATGTTGAATGAAGTGATTAAAGTGGACAAAGAGTATTAGAGATTACAGAATGATTAAAAGGTGTTGTTAGTAGATTTTAAGATGTGTATTAAGGAAATATACTTGGGAATTTATCATTGAACATGCATTATACATGACATATATATACATATGCTCATAATCAAGTATTCATATGAATGTGCAAAGTAGTAATGGTAAATGTATATGTTTGCATATTATAAAAGAGCACACTGAGCGACCACTGCCAGACGTTGTCGGGACTTCAAAACAATAAGCAATTGGGAGTAAATTGTGAGTAACCTAAGATGGTCTGACTATGAATGTTTGTTTATTTAATTATGTATTGAATTATTATGTGATGTACATGCCCTGATTCTGGACCTTGAATGTTTGAGGTGTTTGATGCATGATTACCATATTTGGAAGTGCTCATTGTATGTGAATGTGACGAAATAAGTGATACTCAACTTGTATATTGAATGCCAGACCAAAGGTCCGATGACAAATGTGAATGAGAAAGAGAACATGAATGTGACTGAATGAGCATGATTGATTGAATGGTGCACACCATTACATGAATACATGAAAGATAAAGGTAGTCGTGACTTGAGTTACCAGTGAAAAAGAGCTTAAAGCACAGACATTTGTGGTAAGAGCCTAAGACTCAATGTATAAAGAGCCTTATATCCCCAATGGATAAGGGACAGTATGATAGAGCCCAGTATCTGCAACGGATACGGGACAGTAAAAAAGGCACTCAGTCACAATAATGAAATAACTGAATGTGAGTCTCATGAACATTGCATATACGCATGATGTATATATGTTTTGAATGATTGCAATGTTTTATTGAGTTATGTTGAATGAAAAATGTGAACATTATGTACAACGTGTATTGTGATGCTTTATGTTCATAAATGAAATAATGTGAATTATGTGACTATTTGGATTGATATATTATGTGATATGAGTGAACCATCGAGGATGGTTACTTAACTGAGTTTGCAAAATTCAACCAAATTGCAACGTTGACATTTTCAGGTTCGAGAGAACGATGACTTAGCTTTTAAAACTGCTTAGAAGAGATTTTGTACAACTTTTGGGATAGAAGACATGGCTCAAAGGTCGATCAACTGGACTGAAGGACTTAGACTAAAATTTTTGTATAATTCCTCATATATATAGCATGTTTTGTAGACAGAGCGGTAGACTCTAATAGGTTATTGATATTGTATATATATGGATGACTTGTAAAGCTACAATATACATATTGTTTTATGAAATGAAATGAGGAATTTGAGGTTTTAAATTATTATGATATTTATGGTTTTAATTTATGATGCCATGAGATATATGTGAAAGTGATATAGTTGGTGCACTGCTTATGTCGACATATGCCCGAATATCTGAAGGATGTACAAGCAAGTGTCGGATGGGAGCAGGGTGCCACAATAAGCCTAGCCTATTAATCACTCTTTCAGTGAACATAGGTTCCAGTTCTAGTACACAATAGCAAAAAAGCATCACATGTAAAATCAAAACTTGTTAGGAAGTCAAATCTCATAATAGGCCAAAATAGTTATGTATGTCACCATTAGTCGGCCAAACTAGTGTGCACACCCACCGAATCTCGGTGTTGGCTTGACTTTCATTTGTGTTGAGTCCAAACTACGGTCGACAAGAGCGTCATGACCCTAGGTAATGACCTCATCGGTGACCAGACCTTTAGGTGTGCAATCACCTACAAGTCTAATAGAATGGCGTCGTTACAAGGACTCAACTTTTATATACCAGCATTAAGGGTATGGGGGTCACTTAATCTGTTGTGCCTAGCATATGATTGGCCAATCGTTACCTCACCAATTTCAAACAAAAAATCATATACAAATATTTAATACTAAAATCAAGTAAAGTATCATGCCTTTATTTATCGATCCAACCGATAAAATGGAACCTTACTATGGCCCGAAGATAAAAGAGAACACATACATGCAACTACATGACTCGATTATGCATATGTAAGCTCCAAAACGTTATTTCATGTAGTGAAAGCCATTTTTTTGCACTCCAAGTGCAAAGTTACTCAAAAATGTAGTTTCAGAAAATAAAACATTGTCTTTTGTACTTCAATTGTAGGTTTATTGAAAACAATATCATTCCTTAAATTATGAAAAAAAAAACATAAGTTTCACTCCCAGTGTAAAGTTATTCAAAACAATGTCGTTTATTAAAAATATAAGCATAATAGCATCTATTTGAGATTAAATTCTACTATATATTACCTAGGTTCAAAATTCACATACAAGTCATCATACATGTCTTGGAATGTCATAACCCTATTTGAGAGATATGTTTTCCTCAACTCACCTTAAAAGAAGGTGTACACTACTTTGACTTTAACAATCCTCGATACGAGCTCCTTGACCTACAGTTCCCGAGCCTTTATACATACAAATGTAATGTATTTACTAATCAAACATATAACTCATATTTATACAACATCATATAAGTGTATAAAACATAATATCACTATTTTTTTAAGCTATAGGATTCGACCATTAAGCTTCTCACATGTTTACTTCCCTTATTATTTACATAAGCTTTCTTTTGCATTTTCCAAGGCATTTAATGCCTTGATCCAATACTTACACATTTTAAAGCATAATTGAGCACATTTTTATCTAAGAACATTAGGCCAATACTCATCAATCCAAGCAAAAGGCTAAGTTTACTCTAAGTATACATGAAAGCCTCTTTTTAATGCACACCATTAAAATCCTTACATCCTAAGCCAAAGTCACTTAGGCATTTTATTAAACACCTAAAGGCATAATCTTGAAAGCCTCCTTCTAATGTACTTCTTCCTCATTTTTCATCATCACATTATACATACACAATTAACATCATAAAGTTCATTGAAACCATCAATTTCAAAAGATATTCAAAATTTCACAAACTTTCACCAAAGATAGGGAAATTTGGTTTTGGCTTAAGGAAGCTTCTCCATGATTCATTTCATTTATCTAAACTACGTTTCATGCATATTCAAGTATGGAGAACAACATATCTTAACACCAAACACAAAATCATAACGTAGGGAGAGATGAGACAAAATTTATCTATACTTTCCTTTGGTGATATCTTCAAATCCTTTTCTCAAATACAATGATAGATTTGAGTTCCTTGACCCCAAATTAACTTAGAACATCTTGTTTTGGGTTGGATAATTAAAAAATGGTGAAAATTGGGTGATAGCCGCATTCTTCTTCTTCTCCTCCTTCTTCTCCTTTCTTCTTCTTTCTTTCAATTAAAACAAAGTGTTTCTAATTTCTAATGGTGAGTTGCACGGACATAAGATAAAGAAAGGTCTAAAATATTGACTATTCCTTGACTAAACATGGTGAAGTTACCTTTTTGCCCTTAGTCATGTGAAATTACAATTATACCTTTCAAACTTTTGCTAAATTTGCAATTAAGCCCAAAATTTGAGAATGACCAAAACTTTTATTTTCATTTTGGTCCTTGGAATTTTGCAAATTATAATTAAGTCCCTTAACTTATAAAATTACATATTGGTTCTCCAAGAATTGAAAAATTACATTTAACTTCTAACGATTTACAAATAAGCCTTTATGTACATCATCATTTCCAATTAAGTTTTCTAAGTGTCCAATAAGTCTATAAATCATGTCTAATCACCTATAAGGCATTAAAACATGTTTAACTCAGCCACCATGGCCATATCCATCCAATGGAATCGATTTTACACACTTAGAAGCTTATATATCATAAACTCCAAGATTTCGCATACCGATGAACTTTAAGTTTATGTAAGGGCATATAGCATTATATATCACTGGCATAAATACCAAAAGGATTCAAATACATTTTTGAACTCATATAAAACTATGTATATGTCAATATACAATAGTATCTCCAAGTATAGACTAATACAAAAAGGGCTCAAAGAGTCCAGCATTACAACCATAATTGTGGGCAGGCATAAAGGGAGAGTTGTTATCTAGAATAAATTAAGAATAAGGTATCATTAGCATAAGATATTGATTAGTTACTTGTCAAAAATACATCTCTGGATAAGATGGGTTGACCTTGATGATACATACCTAAGCATATGAGACAATAAACATGCCTACTACTTCATCGAGTTTTAGTAAGTAAAACGTTATGATTTTGTAAAAAATGATAAAAATTGATCTTATTGAGGTAAAGTGGATAATAAGAAATGATGAAAATAGTTGATTAATAAGGATTACATGAACAATATAGATGATAGTAGCAAGAAATCTTCTTTCGAAGAAGATTTTCACCCAATTAGGTCAAGTAGATCAAATGGTGTTAGATTCCCGTCTCGATTGGAGAGAGAAACGAAGTAGGCCTTATAAGGCTACAGAAACCTCTCCCTCAGAAGACACATTTTTTCGAGCGAGTATGCGAGAAGAGCAAAACCGTGAGGGCTTGGTTGGGCCAAGGCCCAAAGCAGACAATATCTGTGAGCGGGTGGTCTGGGCTATTACAATGGTATCAGAGCTAGTACCCGAATGAGTATGCCAACAAGGACACTACGCCTCTAAGGGAAGTGGATCCAAGCCTTTGTGCCAGTAAGGACGCTGGGCCTCCAAGGGTGGTGGATCCAAGCCTATGAGCCAGCGAGGACGCTGGGCCTCTAAAGGAGTGGAATGTTAGATTCCCACACGATTAGAGAGGGAAACGAAGTAGGCCTTATAAGGCTATGAAAACCTCTCCCTCATAAGACCCATTTTCCTTAGCGAGTATGCGAGAAGAGCAAAACCATGAGCGCTTGGCTGGACCAAGGCCTAAAGCAGATAATATCTGTGAGCGAGTGGTCTAGGGCTATTACAAATAATATTAGAGCCAGTACCCGGGGCAATGTGCCAGCAAGGACGCTAGGCCTCCAAGGGGGTGGATCCAAG
The DNA here is from genome assembly GCA_027568935.1 of Erythroxylum urbanii. Lineage (NCBI taxonomy): Eukaryota > Viridiplantae > Streptophyta > Magnoliopsida > Malpighiales > Erythroxylaceae > Erythroxylum > Erythroxylum urbanii. Next base: position 5,445 of record JAOQML010058993.1, read on the forward strand.
CTTGTGGGCTAGCAAGGGCCTCCAAGGGGGTGGAATGTTAGATTCCCATATTGATTGGAGAGGGAAATGAAGTAGGCCTTATAATGCTATGGAAACCTCTCCCTCACAAGACATGTTTTCCCGAGCGAGTGTGCGAGAAGAGCAAAATAGTTTGGACTTAGATGGGCTAAGGCCCAAAGCGGACAATATCTGTAAGCTAGTGGTCTGAGTTGTTACCATGGTATCAAATCCAATACCCAGGCCGATGTGCCAGTAAGGACACTAGGCCTCCAAAGAGGATGGATCCATGCCTGTGGGTCAGTAAGGATGCTGGGCCTCTAAGGGGGTAGATCCAGGCCTATGGGCCAACAAGGACACTGGGCCTCCAAAGAGTTGGAATGTTAGATTCCCATATCGATTGGAGAGAGAAATGAAGTAGGCCTTATAAGGATATGGAAACCTCTCCCTCACAAGATGCATTTTCCCGAGCGAGTGTGCCTGAAGAGCAAAACTGTGAGAGCTTGGCTAGGCCAAGGCCCAAAACGAACAATGTCTATGAGCTGGTGGTCTAGGCTATTACAATGGTATCAAAGCCAGTACCTAGGCCAATGTGCCAGCAAGGACGCTAGGCTTCAAGGGGGTGGATCCAGGCCTGTGGGCCAGTAAGGATACTGGGGTTCCAAGGGGGTGGATCCAGGCCTGTGGGCTAGCAAGGATGCTGGGCCTCCAAGGTGGAATGTTAGATTCCCATATCAATTGGAGAGGGGAACGAAGTAGGCCTTATAAGGCTATGAATACCTCTCCCTCACAAGACGCGTCTTCCTAAGGGGTGGGAAGAGCAAAACCGTGAGGGCTTAGCTAGGCCAAGGCCCAAAGTGGACAATATCTATAAGTGGATGGCCTGGGCTGTTACAAATAGTTTACTTCTAAGAATGAATGAATATTGAATGAATCAGACGTGAATATTGAAGGCCCATTTCTAGTCAAAACTCAGGCATAGGAAGCTGAAAATACTACCTATAGAGAGCATATGTATCTTGTTGATGAAAGGAAAACCATTTACATTATTAGGTTCATGAAATTGGGATGATATTATTGGTATTGCTGAAGGAATTTAGGTCCACAATGTGCTCCATATTTGTATATTCGAAAGATATAAGTTAGATTTGACGATTATGTTTAGAAAATTTAGAGTTGCAAAGAAATTGAAATTTGTGGAGAAGCTAGTACAAATAGTTATACGTAAGTCAATAAGAAATTAGGAGAAATCAAATGAATGGAGAAAATCAATTGATAAAAGGAGTCAATGGGGAGATTGAGAACAACATGAGATAATGTTACCCCATTTATGGAACTAGTTACTTAAGAATTTCGAGAACTAGTTATGGGCACATTAAGTTTCTAGAAATATCTGTTTGAGTTAACAAATGCCCCCGGTAGTATTTGGTATTGAAGAATAATGTGTTCCAACTTTGCTTAGATGAATTAGTGACTGTGATTATAAATGATATTTTGAATATATTTAAAAAGTAAAGAGAGCATCTTGAACATTCGTGGTTATTCTTATTTTATCATGAGGGAGATTCAATTATCTGCCAAGTTTAGTAAGTGTGAATCTTGGTTAGATCAAGTAATATGTTGGGTCATATAGTACCTGAACATGGCATATTAGCAAACCCAAAGAAAATAGAGGTAATGAAGAAGTGTCTGAGGAATATTTATATGAGATCCAGAGTTTTCTAGAATTAGCTAGATATTGGATGCTACCAGAGGTTGTCAACGAGTTTTTACTGATCTTAGCCCTTTGACAAAACTTCTAAGGAAGAATGTGCCATTCGGACAGACTAATGAATATAAAAAGAATTTTGAGGAAATAAAACACTGACTAATTACAATACCAGTGTTAGCCGTTCTATTTAGATCTAAAGGTCATGTAATATATAATGATGTTTCGTATCATAGATTAGGATGTAATCTGATGAAACATAGTAAAGTGATTTTATAAGCATTAAGACAATTAAAGTCTTATTAATTGAATTATTCGACATATGATTTAGCACTTGCTGCAATCGAAATTGCTTTGGAAATTTTGTAGACATAATATGAAGGGTGAAACATTTAGAAATTTTTCAGATCATGAAAGTTTAAGGAAATTATTGAGTTAGACATAATGGAATATGAGATGGAGACAATGGATAGAATTAATTAAAGATTATGATCGCATAAATGAGTACTATCCTGTAAAGCTAGTATTGTATTTGATGTATTGAGCAAAAAATCCAATAGTAGTGTAGCGTGAATTCAAATATTGAGGTTACTGAATCTAGTACAATAAAGAATATAGAGTGTCGAGTTGAAGTTTGGGCAAATTGAAGTATTATTAGCTATATTAAATTTAAGATCAGATTTACATGAAAGGATTAGAAAAGCCCAAGGGGGGATTCAAAATTAGTGAATCTTATTAGAAATTGAAAATGAATCCAAATTTTGACTTTGAATTGGAAGATGATACTTTATGATTGAGGCAAGAAATATGTGTATTCGATGTAGATGATTGAGAAAAGAGATTCTTGGAGAAAGCACAAGTAGCAGCCTATGCTATACATCTTATTAGGAATACGCAAAAACAACATTTAGTGGTTAAGGATGTAAAATCAAGTGACTGAATGTTTGATTTGCCAACAGTCTTAACTGTTAGAGATATGCTTAGAGCTTATATTTTGGGAGTTCCTAGGAGCACAATCATTATCACTGTAACGTCAGTTGAACATCGTATGAGGCGTTATACAACAGAAAGAATTATCTGCCTTTATATTCAGATAAAGAAGGCCTAATAATAGTTGAAGGCCAAAATCAATTCGAGATACTGTTGATAAGTGAAATGAATCTGTAAGAGAAATTAAATGATTCAAAATAAAAAAGAATTTCAGTAAAAAGGATAAATTAAGTCAAAATGTATTGGTCCATATGAAATATTAAGGCAAATAGGACCATTGACTTTTGAGTTAGCTTGATCAACAAAAGATGTATCAAATTCCCAATATGTTACATATGAGTATGTTTAAGAGATATCGGTATGATCCGAAATATATGTTATTGACACAAGAGCAAGATTGTGAGTAATCTGATACATATGTTGAGGAACCAGTTAAGATAGAGGGATATCTGAATAAGCAATTGAAAAGACCGAGTGATTCCATCGACTATAGTCAATGGGAAGAAAATATTCAAGTAAAGTAGTTACATGGGAAACGGAGGAGCATACGAAGAAACAATATCCCCCCTTATTCAATGAATCAAATAAGAATTTCGAGGACGAATTTACTTAAAGAGGGGAGAATTGTCACATCCCATTTTTCCATGTTAAGGGTTAGAACCCTATAATACTATCCATAAGAGACCTCAATGGGAAAATTAGGAAATGCACTTCATGATCATGAATAATATAGCATTCATACATGTGAATTTGAATTTTTCACATAATACAATGATTGCTTAAGCACTCATTTGACATTTACCGGGTATAATTGATTTATAAATTTGATTATATTATGAATTGTTGATAATATGTCTTGAAAATTGATTTGGTGTGTATAAGTAGTGATTTAGAATTTTTGGTGAAATTTTGGGAAATTTATGATATTTATGAGTATTTTGAGACTAGGAAAAATGCCAAGTAACAGGACAATTGACAAATAGTAGTAGAAATAAATATCAAATGACAATAGAAATTTTTGATAAGTGACATTAGGATTTAATGACATATGTTATTAAAAATTGGGAGTTAATTGGATTAGAAATTGGAGACAAATAGACTAGTTATTAAAAAGGGCTCAAATAAGACCATAAGAAGGAGACAAATGGCAATAATAAGTGTCACTACTACTCGCCACTCATACCACACTATTCTTACATATGGAAGACAAACATTTTTATTGTCTTTCATCCTTGTTTCATGAAAGATGCTTCTTTTCTTTATTTTCTTCACTCTTCCTCGTCTCCATTCACGACACCCATCTCAGCTCATGACCTTGAAGCATGCTCTCACCTTTTTTCTTATTATTTCCATGTTGTTGTCTTCTTCATTTGTCATTAAAATACCTAACCCTTCCAACTCCATGATGATGATCGATTGATGCTTGGAAGCTAGAGTTAAGTCTGATTTGAAGATTTTGAAGCTAAAACAAGTAAGTAGCATATTGTTCTCTATGATTTGTTAAATGAATCATGTATGATGATGGTTAGTGATAGATTGATGATTTAAATGGAGTTGATCATATGCTATAACATGAATCAAAAAATGGATGTATAAATGTCTTTATTTTGTATGTATATGATGATTAATGATTCATAAAATGGTTTAGTGATGATTTGAGATAGAATGAGCCCTATAATGGTGTAGAAAAAATGTAGAAAATTGAATAAATGAATGGATGTTTTTATGCTCTATTTTCTTTGTATTAATGTGGATTGCTTTGGGTGTTATAGAGATGAGTTAAAATGGGTTTGAAGCTAATGATAAAGAGTACTATGGTGTCTTGAAATGAGATGAATTAAGGTGATAGTTTAGAAATGGAATGAAGGTGATAATGGAGTA
>JAOQML010059021.1:0-10019 GCA_027568935.1 Erythroxylum urbanii
CTACTCAAGGTTTTTCTGCAGAAGACCCCATTCAAACCATTAGGTCCCGATGCCCTTAGAGCCATTCATATGAAAAACAACATTTTTTATTTCTTGATCTAAAACTGGTCTAATTAACAAAGAAGCCTCATGTTTAGGAATTCTTACTGAAACAAATTGCCTAAGATAAGCTCCAAATCTTGGTGGGGAAACGTCTGAACTTAGGAGGTTTTTGTAAAAATTCATTGCTTCCTTAGTAATTTCATCTTGTCCAAACACAACCTTACCGGCTTCAGTTTTAATGGAAGTGATTCTGTTTTCATTCTTTCGAGCTAATACTGAATTAAAAAAGAACTTAGTGCATCTGTCCCCATCCTTTATTCAATTAACTCTGGCTCTTTGCTTCAATAAAGAACATTGATTATCTACCAATTGCAAGTAGTTCTTAATGGCTTCCTTTTCAGTTAGAGCTAAAGTACCATCTGTGGGATTATCTGCCAATGGTTTTTAAATAACTGAAAGTTTATCTCTAGCTATTTCTATCTCCTTAGAGATATTATGACCTTTTTTTTAAGTTAAGGGTCTTTAATTCCTTTTTAATATACTTGAGCTTTTGGAGGCAAATGTACTGTTTAGTGTAATAGCCTATTTTTCAGTATATGCTTAAGGTTCAACCCTAGATTAAGCATGCATATACATGCATAACATTAGCATTCATACACGAATTGATATTTTTACACATTACAAGTAAGCCTATGCACTCATTTGACATGTCCCGGGGTATGAAAAATGTTAAGTGAACATGATCTGAATTGTGATTTGGTATGTCTTAAATTTTAGTATGTTTGGATTTCAATTAGAAAATTGGAATTAAAGGTTATAAATTGGGAAATTGATGAATTAAATGTACATTTGGTCTAAGAAAAATGCCAAGTGGTAAGAAAAATTGATACATGGAAATTAGGATGATTAAGCCTATCATTGAGTGACATTTGGCATTGATCATTGTGTGACAAATAGACTAGTAAGTTGATGACAATTGGCAGCTGTGATTACATGACATATGACCTAACTTTATTGGTGACATATGGCAGCATATATACATGATAAATGGAGGACATGCCTTTAGAAACATGGAAAATTAATTAGATGACACCTAACACCTTAGGTGTAAGTTTTAGCAGGAGCAACTCCAGCTATGGTCATTTCTCTTCTTCCTTCCTCTCACACACCACCGAAACACTCTTTCTTTCACCTCCCTATGTTTTTTTACGATTATGTCCAATGGCTACACAAATAATCCATATTTTACCTTCACAAAATTATGTAAAAGATCATATTGTTGTTGTTCATTGTACCTAGCCGAAGTCCATTAAAGTTCGACCTTGAATGTATGATGATTCTGCATGTTTGGAGTACCGATTTAGAACGACTTTTGAGCTGGAATTAGAACTAAACAAGTAAGTAAAAGATTAGTGTTTTTGGCATGTTATAGTGGAGAATTGATGATGATTTGTAAATGATGTTAATGATTGATTGTGTTGGAAATTTTTGCATGAACTTGGGTATTTTTCTTTCTGTTTTTGCATGTATGAAACCAGTAGGATATAAAATGTTAAATGGATAATTTAGGTTGATATTTGATGTATCAATGAAGGTGGATTCATGATAAAGATAGGTGTTATTGAAGTGTTCTTGAATCTGGAAAATTAGAGCTGTAGGTCGAAATTCTGGTTTCAATTTTATCTTCCTATTTCGAACTATTTTACATATATTTAGGGCATGAATTTGAAGAAACTCAAAGAATGATAGTTGTAGATATAGGTCTTAGCTTGTTCTTTGTGAAAGTGGCTTGGTAACATAGTGACTAGAGCTTGAGTTAAGCTTGTTTTCCTAATACTACCTGTGACAGACCCCTGTGTAGGAACCTTATATTATTTCCTGATTTTTGGGGACTATAGATCTCGAATTAGTCAAAGTATAAAACATGAAAAATGATTATTGATATCTTAATGCTTTTGTGAAATATTTTGGCTAGAGGATATCTTGATAAGTTTATGTAGTTAATTGAAGTCATAACTTAAAGAAGGGACTGTTTTGATGTGGTTGAGTTCAAATATGGAAAAATTCTGATTTGTTAAAGGAAATAAATGAGTTCTTCTAATGCAAACATGATCTTTAGGACATGAATATTGTGTATAAGGTATGGAGGAATGATTATTAAAGAACATAGGGTATTTATGAATGAGAATTGGGTGAATGTATGAGTATATGTTGCTGGAAAATTTTGGTGAATGTATAGATTTAACTTGCTAAAATTTCTGATGTAAAGTACCAATTGTGTATGTATTATAAGAAGCTTTTGGATCATGGAAATGTTCAAGGATAAGTGTAAAGTATGATTGATGAATTTGGAGTAAATCAAGCTAATTTAAAGGTAAAAACCTGATTATAAAATGGTAGTATACAAAGTATGATATTGAATGGTTAAAAAATTTGAATAAGGTTATATACCAGAGAAAAGTCAATTGAGCATGCATTGAACATGACATATGTGTATATGTGCACAAATAAATATGTATTTGATTAATCGACTTCATAACGTGAATTATGTGTTAATTGTATGATTTTAGACGATCAAGTCAGACGCCATTAAGACATTGCCGGACCATCCAGGCAATAACATAATTGGAGTGTACTGTGAGTCAACCTAGATGATTTCACTAAGATTGATTTTATTTCTATTTAATTCCCATTTATTGAACTGATAATGACTTGATTATGATGATTCTGGACATTAATTGTTTAAGGAGTTTGATATTTGGGAATGTATTGGAAGTGTTATGTTTGCATCTGAGTTCTGACTAATTTCTGAATACTCAACAAAAGATGAATGCCGGACTGAGGTCCGATGAATATGAGATTCTTTCTGTGCATCATAAGTAAATGTTTTCGATGGCCTATTCTGTTATTTGATGCATTTGATAAAATGCATGTTCAGATAAAGGCGTTGTGCTCAGAGTAGCCAGTTATAAAGAGCTTTAAGCTCAGAATTCTGCACGTAGAGCTTTGCTATGTGATTTCTATATCTGACTAAACCCAAAGGGCTAGTATCTGTATCTGTATCTGTATCTGTATTTGTATCTGTATCTGAAAGGTGCTTGGTCAAAACAAATAATAACAAATCTGGAGTCTCATATGCATCTGCATTTGTATATTTATGATTATGACTTATATGATTATGTATCCAATTCTGATATTCTGATGATAAAGTGATATGCCATTGTTGACAATGTGATTGATTGGGTAATACATGTTCTGAAAGAATGTATATGAAATGTATGTCATACATTATACCTTATTGATATGGAAAATGTTGTGAAATTGGTTGGATGTGTGATTAATCCCATATTTGCATTAATCCCAACTGTGGAGGATAAGTGTAGGATATTTGAAGATAGGTTAAACATGGAAATCAGAATTAGGCTAGCCATTTCTAATTTAGGTAGTTCTACAGAACTACGAGCGACCTCGATCAAAATTGAGCAGTTGTTAAAAATGGTTAGGGAGAGTACAGATAGGAGTCTAAAGGGAAGAGGCAGGTTGAATCTTAGGCTGATTTTGGCAGAAGCTGCGGTAAATGTCAGAACAGATTGTCTCGATTCCAGGCTAGATCGAGACAATATGAGTTTCGACCAAAAGGTAGATTTCCTTAGACCGGTAGCGGTAGAGGATCAATTTTAAGAGGGCAATCACAATAGATGCCTGATTGTGAACACTGTGGTAAGAAGTATGCTGGTGAGTGTTAGAGGTTATCGGGAGCTTGTTCTTATTGTGGTTCTGTAGAGCATCAGATCAGAGATTATCCCGAGACTTTGGGACCACAGTCCAAAATGAGAGGGGGAATAGTGAGAGAGACAACTGAACAATAGAGTAGGGCTGTCAGATCTGTACAGAGAGGCAGAGGTAGAGGTAGAACTCAGTCAGTAGGGCCTAGTGTCAAGATTGAGGTGCGAAGTAACTAGACGCAGTCTCAGGACAAAGTTTATGCCATTACCAGATAGGAGGCACAGAACTCCCCAGATGTGGTAACAAGTGTGTTGAATGTTTTTAATTTTGAAACATTTTCATTGGTAGATCTAGGATCTACACATTCATTCATCATATCGCATTTGGCATCTAGACTGCATTGTGAGAGAGAGATATTGAAATGTAGATTAGAGGTGAGTACTTCAGTGGGTAGCACGACAAGGATTGGTGAGGTATGTAAAAGGTACATAGTTCGGATTGATCAGGCAGAGTTAGAAGTTGATTTGATTGTATTGCAGTTGAGAGAGATAGACCTCATCTTAGTTATGGATTGGCTCACTGCTCATAGGGTGGTGATGAACTATTATACTAAGAAGGTAGTTCTTGAATCCCTTAATCAGTCAACAGTAGTGTTTAGAGGAGTTAGTCAGGCAGTGCCAACGCCACTAATTTCATTTATGAGTGCTTTGAGATTGATCCGAGGTGGATGTGAGGCATATCTGGCCCACGTAGTTGATACCCAGTATGAACTAACCATTCAGGATATTCCTGTTGTTAAGGATTTCTTGGATGTGTTTCTTGCTGAATTACCGGGTTTACCCCTAGAAAGGGAGATGCAGTTTACCATTGATCTTGTTCCAGGTACCGCTCTTATGTCAATTTCTCCATATAAGATGGCACCCATGGAATTGAAGGAACTAAAGACCCAGTTACAAGAGTTGTTAGATAATGGTTTTATTAGACTCAGTGTATCAACTTAGGGAGCTTCAGTATTGTTTGTAAAGAAGAAGGATGGAACTCTGAGGTTATGTATTGATTATCGACAGTTGAATCGGGTAATAGTTAAAAATAAGTACCCATTGCTGAGGATTGATGATTTGCTTGATCAGTTACAGGGAGCTCAAGTGTTCACAAAATTAGACTTGAGATCATAATATTATTAGTTGACAATAGCTGAGGTTGATATACCAAAGAGTGCATTTAAAACAAGATATGGGCACCTCAAGTTTTTAGTAATGCCATTTGGATTGACTAATGCCCCAGCATCTTTTATGGTCTGATGAATAAGGTATTTCAACATTATTTAAATCGCTTTGTGATTGTATTTATTAATGATATTTTGGTGTATTCGAAGTGTAGAGAGGAACATGCAGAACATCTGAGATTGGTTCTACAGATAATAAGGGAGAAACAATTATATACTAAGTTCAGTAAGTGTGAATTTTGGCTTGATTAAGTAGTATTTTTAGGTCATATTGTGTCTGGACAAGGCATACAGATATACCCAAAGAAAATAGAAGCAGTGATGAAGGGGAAGCTCTGAGAAATGTGACTGAGATTCACAATTTCCTTGGATTAGCTGGTTATTACAAAAGGTTTGTCGAGGGATTTTCACTAATCTCAACTCCTTTGGCAAAACTTTTGAGGAAGAATGTGCCTTTAAGATGGAATGATGATTGTCATAGGAGTTTTGAGGGGCTAAAGTATCAGTTAATTATAGCAGCGGTGTTAGCTATTCTACTGGATCTCGAGGATGTGTTGTGTATAGTGATGCTTCACACTAGGGTTCAGGATGTGTACTGATGCAGTATGACAGGGTAATAGCATATGTATTGAGACAGTTGAGGTCTCACGAGTTTAATTATCCAGTACATGATTTAGAGCTTGCTGCAATAGTATCTGCTTTGAAGATTCGGAGACACTATTTGTATGGAGAAACTTTTCAAGTATTCATTGATCATAAGAGTGAAATATTTGCTGAACCAGAAAGAATTGAATATGCGACAGAGGAGATTGATAGAATTGTTGAAAGATTATGAATGTATAATTGAATACCATCCTGTAAAGCTAAAGTGGTAGCTGATGCATTGAGTAGAAAATCTAATAGCAATGTGGCTCAAGTACAGTTATCGAGGTTGCTTAACCTAGTTCAGTTAAGAGCATTGAATACTGAGATAAATTTGGGGCAGAATGAAGCGTTAATAGCTACACTAAAAATAAAACCTGTGTTATATGACAGAATTAGAAAAGCTCAAGATATAGATCCCGAGTTAGTGAATTTAACTGAGAAGTTGAAAGTAAATCCAGATTTTGAGTTTGAGATGAGAGATGATACTCTACGGTTAAAGCAGAGATTGTGTGCACCCAATGTAGATAATCTGAGAAAGGAAATTTTAGAGGAGGCACATGTAGTAGGTTATGCTATGCATCCTGGTACTACCAAGGTGTATAACATGCTGAAATAATATTTCTGGTGGCCAAGGATGAAGAGACAAGTGGCTGACTATATGGCTAAGTGTTTGACTTGCCAACAGATCAAAGCAGAGCATCAAGCTCCACTTGGTAAGTTACAGTCATTGCCTAGTTTAGAGTGAAAATGGGAGAGAATCACGATGAATTTTATAATGGGTTTGTCGAGACTCTAAGGCAATATAATGCCATTTGGGTCATTGTTGATAGATTGACCAAGTCGGCTCATTTCTTGCTAGTGAGAGAGAATAACTCAACAGATCAGTTAGCTCGGAGATAAGTGAATGAAGTAGTCAGATTATATGGGGTTCCAGTGTCTATTATATCAGACATGGATCCTAAATTTACCTCGAGGTTTGGGGTAGCTTACAAACAGCTTTGGGTATGAAGTTGAACTTCAGTACTATATTTCATCCTCAGACAGATGGACAGAGTGAAAGGATGGTTAAGACTGTTAAGGATATGCTCAGAGCTTGTGTTCTAAAGTTTCAAGAAGCATGGGATCAGTATATGACTTTGATTGAATTTTTCTATAATAATCAGTATCACAGTAGTATCGGTATGGCTCCATATAAGGCGTTGTACGGTAAAAAGTGTCGTTCGCCTTTATATTAGGATGAAGAGGGTCTAAGAATTGTCGAAGGCCCATAATTGATTCAAGATACTATTGACAAGGTGAAATTGATTTGTAGTATAATTAAACCAGCATAAGATAGACATAAGAGCTCTGCGGATTAACACAAGAGAGATATGGAGTATCAGGTAGGAGATAAAGTATTTATGAGAGTATCACCTTAGCGAGGTGCACTGAGATTTGGCAAAAAGGGGAAGCTCAGCCCTAGATATATCAGTTCGTATGAAATCATCGAGAGGATTGGACCATTGACTTATAAGTTAGCCTTACCTTCTGAAATAGCTCAGATACATAATATGTTCCATGTGAGTATGCTTAGGAAATATTAGTCAGATCCTACTTATGTGATATCGACCTAGGAGATTGAGGTTTTAAATAATCTGAGTTATATAGAAGAACCAGTTAAAATAATTGGCTATCATAATAAACAATTGAGAAATTGAGTGATCCCATTGGTGAAAGTACTTTAGAGAAATCATTCAAGTGAAGAAGCCATGTGGGAAACAGAAGAGAACATGAAAAGACACTACCCCTATCTATTTGATCATTAAAGTAAGAATTTTGAGGATGAATTTCTTAAGGGGAGAATTGTAATATCCTATTTTTCGGTTTATGCTTAGGGTTCAACCCTAGATTAAGCATTGGATATACATGCATGACATTAGCATTTATACACAAATTGATATTTGTACACATTATAAGTAAGAATATACACTCATTTGACATGTCCCGAGATATGAAAAATTTTAAGTGAACATAATGTGAATTGTGATTTGTCTTGAATTTTGGTATGTTTGGATTTCAATTAGTAAATTGGAATTAAGTGTTATGGATTAGGAAATTGATGAATTAAATGTACATTTGGTCTAGGAAAAATGCCAAGTGGTAAGAAAAATTGATACATAGAAATTAGGATGATTAAGCCTATAATTGAGTGACATTTAGCATTGATCATTATGTAACAAATGGACTAGTAAGTTGATGACAATTGGCAGCTGTGATTACATGACATATGACCTAGCTTTATTGGTGACATATGGCAGTATATTTATGTGATAAATGGAGGACATGCCTTTAGACATGTGGCAAATGAATTAGACGACACCTAACACCTTAGGTGTAAGTTTCAGCAGGAGCAACTCTAGCTACGGTCATCTCTCTTCTTCCTTCCTCTCACACACCACCGAAACTCTTTTTCGTTCACCTCCCTTTGTTTGTTTACAATCATGTCCAATTGCTACACAAATAATCCATATTTTACCTTCACAAAATTAAGTAAAAGATTATATTGTTGTTGTTTATTGAACCTAGCCGAAATCCATCCAAGGTCGACCTTGAATGTATGATGATTATGCATGTTGGAGTACTAATTTGGAGTGACTTTTGAGTTGGAATTAGAACTAAACAAGTAAATAAAAGATTAATGTTTTAGGCATGTCACAATGGAGAATTGATGATGATTAATGAGGATGAATTGTAAATGATGTTAACGATTGATTATGCTGGAAATTTCTGCATGAACTTGGGTATTGTTCTGTTCTATTTTTGCTTGTATGAAAAAAATAGGATATAGAATGTTAAATGGATGATTTAGGTTGAGATTTAATGTATCAATGAAGGTGGATTCATGGTAAAGATAGGTGTTATTGAATTGTTCTTGAATCTAGAAAATTAGAGCTGTAAGTCGAAATTCTGGTTTTAATTTCATCTTCCTCTTTCGACCTATTTTACATATCTTTAGGGCATGAATTTGAAGAGACTCAAAGAATGAAAGTTGTAGATATAGGTCTTAAGTTGACCTTTGTGAGAGTGGCTTGATAAAATAGTGACTAGAGAATGAGTTATGCTTGTTTTTCCTAATATTGCCTGTGATAGACTCCTGTGCAGGAACCTTATATTATTTCTTGATTTTTGGGGACTTTAGAGCTCGAATTAGCAAAGTATAAAACATGAAAAATGATATTGATGTATTATTAATGCTTCTGTGAAATAGTTTTGCAAGAAGATATCTTGATAAGTTTATGTAGTTAATTGAAGTCATAATTTAAAGAAGGGACTATTTTGATGTGGTTGAGTTCAAATCTGGAAAAATTCACATTTGTTAAAGGAGATAAATGAGTTATTTTAATGCAAACATGATCTTTAGGACATGAATAATGTGTATAACGTATGGATGAATGAGTATTGAAGAAATAGGGTATTTATGAATGAGAATTGGGTGAATGTATGAGTATATTTTACTGGAAAAATCTTGGTGAATGTATAGATTTAGCTTGCAAAAATTTCTGATGTAAAGTACCAATTGTGTGTGTATTATAAAAAGCTTTTCGATCATGGAAATGTTCAAGGATAAGTGTAAAGTATGATTGGTGAATTTGGAGTAAATCAAGTTAATTTAAAGGTACAAACCTGATTGTAAAATGGTAGTATAAAAAGTATGATGTTGAATGGTTAAGAATTTTGAATAAGGTTATACACCTGGGAAAAGTCAATTGAGCATGTATTGAACATGACATATGTGTATATGTGCACAAATAAGTATGCATTTGATTGATCAACTTTGTAATGTTAATTATGTGTGAATTGTATGATTTTAGACTATCAAGTTGGACGCCATTCAGACATTGCCGAACCATCCAGGCAATAATATAAATTGGAGCGTACTGTGAGTCAACCTAGATGATTTCACTAAGATTGATTTTATTTCTATTAATTCCCATTTATTAAACTAATAATGACTTGATTATGATGATTTAGGACATTAATAATCTGAGGAGTTTGATATTTAGGAATGTATTAGAAGTGTTTTGTTTGTATCTGAGTTCTGATTGATTTCTGAATACTCAACGAAAGTTGAATGCCAGATTGAGGTTTTATGAATATGAAATTTTGTTTGTGTGTCATAAGTAAATATTTTTGATGGCATATTCTATTATTTGATGCGTTTCATAAAATGCATGTTCAGATAAAGGCATTGTGATGAAAGTAGCTAGTATGAAAGAGCTTTAAGCTCAAAATTCTACATGTAGTGTAACATCCCCTCACCAATGGGAAGGGTAAAATAGTAATTTAGAACGGGTTAGGAGTGTTTAAAATTGTATTGACATGTTCATGCATACAATAGTGA
>JAOQML010059051.1:0-10017 GCA_027568935.1 Erythroxylum urbanii
AAAAGCTATGCAGAAACGTGAAAACCAAAAACTAAGACTACTCTAACGTGAATAGTAAATCTCCCCTTATGCTTTTCAATCTCTCCTATTTTCCCTCTTATTGTAATCTTTAGCAGATACACTTCCCACATATTCAGGTCACAAATCCTCCTTAATAAGGCAACAACTTGATTCCTAAAATCATGAAAATCTTAGGTAGATCTAATCTGATTTTCAATCAGATTCTGCAAATAATCTTTTTCTTTACACGTGCCCACACTTAGTCAATTATATTTTTGCTAGCTGGAAATTCGAGTTGTCTTTACTTTCCTTGCATCTTTTTGATCCAATTTCATTTTTCATGTGTTGAAAATCATCTGAAAACAATTAAGAAATAATTTCATTAATTTTGAATAATATTTTCAACACATTAAAGAGATTTATCCCCAAAATTATCACAAAAATGACAACTTAACAATAGGCAACCCGAATTATCTTTAACTAATAACAAAACAACTGTATTTTTTCATTATTTACTAATAACAAATTTAAACAACAAAAAAACCAACATTTCAACTAAAAAACACATAAACCAACAATCCAAACAAAACCCACCCACCCATCGACAGTCATACATATAAGCATCTAACACCTTCATTTTTTGGAGACAAAATAAACCCAATAGTTTTGTTACCTGAAAATGATGCATGATGGACTAAAAATGAAGAAAAAATTAACTATGGAAGCTTAGAAGGAAGAGGACCAACGATGTTAATGTTGGGAAGAAGAGAGAAAATATCAAAGGGGAGGGAGAAGGGGGACTTTGGGTGTTGTTAAGTCTGTTAATAAAATGACATCATTTGGATTAAAACCAAATGACGTTGTTTTATTTTATGAACAATTTGACAGTTACTGATGGAACTATATTTTCATAGATATTTTACCGATGAAATTGTGGTCCCGTCGGTATTCAAGATGCTTATTTTTCCCACCAGCTGTTGCCGCCTACTTTTATGATGGACTTTAGTGTTCATCGCTATAATGAGTCGAAAAACTCGCGGGGATGTTTTTCCTTCACGTTTACCGACGAATATTTTGGTCGTTAAAAAATAAATATTTTTTGTCAACTTTACCCAGGATAATCCATTTCTGTCGCTAATTTATTAAAGAATGTTTTCTGATGGTAATTTTCTGTCGGTAATCTATTATTTTCTTATAGTGATAAGTTACAAGGTAATTAAGATGATTGAATCCAAGTATAAAGGATAAGATTAGGATCTAGATGGTGTTAACAATTTAAGATTATAAGAAATTGGCTATTAAGGTAGAATTTATGCTTAATGAGAAGTTAAGAGAGTTTAATGCTTAATGAGAAGTTAAGAGAGTTTAAGAGATACGAGAACGAAAAGGCTTCTATTAATAAAGGAAAAGAGGTCGTGAATGTCGCCCCTATATGTGGTATTAGTGGAGAAAGTAAAACTAATAGCGGAAATTCAATCAAGGGAGCTCTAACAGCCTGTAAAGCCCCCAGTATATATGTCAAGCCCACTCTTCCTAAATGTTATAGATGTAATGAGCTAGTCTATAAATCCAATGAATGCCCTAAGAGGAAATGGTAAATATGATAGAGCAATATGAAATGATGAGGAAGAGTATGATGATGTTTTTATGGGAGCGACTAGAAAGTTGATATCTTTCAAGGAGTAAAATAATTTATATATGAACAAACATTTTTTTAATAAGGTCTATAGTATAAGGGAACTTATGTGAGTTGATTATTGATGGAGGTTGTCAAGAAAATATTATAATTAAAGTAACATTAAAGAAATTGAAGTTGATTAAAGAAAATATTATATATCAAGGAGTTTGCAGAAATCTTTGTTAATGAATGATCTAAGGTGTCATTGTTAATTGCTAAATATTATGATGAGCACTCTTACCATGTTATTAACATGAACGCATGTCAAATACTTTTAGGTATACCATGACAATATGATATTAATAAAATGTATTCAGATAGAAAAAAATATTCACCAATTTATGAAAGAAGGGGGTGAAATATGCTTTAGTAACTATAGGTAGAAAAAGTGTGTGACCTAATAGGAGAGTAAAAAAGCCTTTATTGCTCATAGAAAATAGTAAAAGAAAATTTATGAGTGAGATAAAAGCAATAAGGGAACCTGAAAATAATGTCTAACCTTTCACATAGATAAGATAAAGGTAAAGTATTATTTCTCTAATTTCCCTTAACACATCTCGAATCTTTAAAGGATTTTGCTTTTGAAATATGTAGGTCTCTATTATCTTTAATACTATCTTACACTAAGTTAATTACCTAATTGGATATAACCAAATAAATAGATAATAGTTTTGTAGGCCTAGAAGTAAATATTAAAAGAGGAGTATGCAAGTATGCTTTGAGTTGATTAAAGACCTATTAATACTCATGGCCTAAGTTATAATCTTTTGCTTGTTTGATTATGTATAAGAATGCTAAATAATGATCTATACATTTTGACAAGAATTTCAACAAGCTTGTTATCCTCTTGGTTAATCTTCACTTGTCTTTAAGGGATCTTAAAGGAGACATTTTTCAAATGACATTCACCTTTAATATATGAATTATATGAAAACATTCTCTCAAATAATCGCCTTTGCTCTAAGTCTTGAATACGAAATTAACCACTCAAGCTTCCACATCTTACCCTTATTGAAGCTTAAGAACTTTATCAATCAATTTTTGGTATGAATCGCCTACATCTTTTAACCCAAAAAGGCAGAACATTGTAATAGTATATGGCATTGTGAGTTACAAATGATGTTTTTATCATAAATCTCAACCATTTTTAACTTGTAGTTAGATGTACAAGTTAATCAATTTTTGGAAAATGGTAATTATCTTTTGAGTAGATCTATTTAAGTCGGTGAAGTCCATATGCTCCACTTGTGTCTTGTCTTTTTCTACCATCATAACATTGGTTAGTCATTTATGGTATCACGCTCAAGTATAAAGTTAGTATTTAATAACCTCTCTACTTCGCCTTCTATGATAAGTTGTCTTTCTATAGCAAAGAACACACTACCTCATTATCCTGGAATTGAGGTTGATATTTCAAGTTATAAATGATGATTTTAGGATAAACTTATGCAAATCTACAAGTTACCAGACGAACATGTTAACACATTCCTTCAACAAGGCTTTTTTGGAATTCTTTTGAAGGGATTCACATTTTCTCTAACATTCACAATAGTTAAATCTTTTGAAACACTTACATTTAGCTATATTGTTTCCTTTGTAGTCTTCCCTATTCATGCCCTTTCTAGGTCTTATAAGGTAATTTTATGTAAATAGGAAATGACTTTCTTGTCAACCTTTAATAAGGTCATATAGCATCATCTCGTCATCATCAAGTAACTATCTACTTCTACCACATTATGATCCTTTGATAAATTCATTAATAGTCGATATTAAGATAAAAAATCTTTCATTATACATAATGACGATCTCCTGAAGAAAATATTATATGTTGTAGAATTGTTGAATGTATTGATATTCTTAGCTTATTTGAATGCATCCTTAGTTTTAATGGGATTTTTATCATGCGTTCTATGTAGATGTGTCCTCCCCTAAATACTTGTAGTTTGCTAAAACTACAATGCTAAACATATGTCGTGATTTATTGTAGATCCTCCTCAACTACCGCCCATTATAATTAAAAGAAGTGTTTAGGTTGTGTGCATTTTGTGTGGAAAAGTGGAACCTTTATGAAGAAGGTTTTGACTCTTCATTTTTTAGTGCTTCGTGAGTGCTATGACCATTTATATTCCTAATTTTTCTCTCCTCTCTTTGGTAGAGCCATGTGTGGAGTTTTGAAGACAACTTTCTTCTTCCCACTTTGCCAAAACTTATAGCTAGTATGGAAGGTGAGTGTGGGTATATTCACCTTTTGTCATAGTTGTTTTTGTGCTTAGTGTGTGGCTAAAATGACACTTTATATCCTTTTATTTCTAGTTTTGGTGTGGTTGTTCTCTTCATATTTGTGAGTGCTTATTGCCATTTTTCTCCATTGGTGTGAGGAAAGAGCTTTTAAAGAAGCTGTTAAAGTTGACTCTGCACAATTAACATGATATTAGAGAAGAACAGTCATGGTATTGGGAAGGAACTATTATGGTATAGAAAGGAATCTTCATATTATATTTGGATTTTGACATATGCATTATTGATTACCATTTTTGTTAATAATTATTTGCTTTTATAAGCTCTTAATCTATTAGAGAACTCATTTTGATGTAATCATTAATTTTATAGAGGGTTATTATTTAGACTAGATCTTGTAGTTTTACTTTTTATATTGAGAAGGTTCTCTATATTAAAAATTTAGTGTTCTCCTATGTGATTTATATTTTTATGCATCTATATTTGCTCCTTATAGTTTCATTAGGTTTTATTTTGCCCATCACTATACTGCATTATTTTCACTTCCATTACGTTGAATGTATCTCTCCCTTTCCCTTCCAACAAATCGAATCATAACTTTTGTTCATTATTTGTGGGTTTAGCTTGATTGAAGGTGGAGCTTAATTAAAATATAATGATTAGTTTGAATGGCATAAATTATCATAAATGGAAAGCAAAGATGAAAACTTTATTATTTATGAAAAAGATGTATTTACCGATAGTTTCCATTGAAAAGCCCGATTCTAAAAGTGATTGAGAATGGGCATTTGAGCATGAGATGATTTATGATTTAACAAGATAGTGAGCGTAAATGATAATGTTTTGAATCATATCTCAAAGGAATCACATACCAAGACTTTGTAGGACAAGCTTTAATCCTTGTATTCATCAAAGATAGGTAATAATAAATTGTTTTTGCTTAAACAAGTTATGAATTTATGGTATAAGGAAGGTAGTTCCATTTTTGATCACTTAAATGAATTTCAAGATTGCTTTGATCAATTGTTTAGTATGGCGTAAGATTTGAAGGTACGATTTTGATATTTTATTGATTACCTGATTTTTAAGAGAATCTTATGTAGCCTTGACTAGTTTTACTCTTAGAGGTATAAAGACTATGAATTATATAAAATATTCTATTTTGAATGAAGAAGTAAGACAAAGAGCTTAAGAGGGCTCTACTTCTCATTTGAGGTTTTAGTTACTAAAAATATAGGTAAAAGTAAAGAAAGAGGTAAGGGATAAAATGAAAAAGTAAGAATAAAAACAATTCAAAGTCAAAGTACAAAGATCTTAAATCTCATCATTATGGAAGAATAAAAGCAAATCAAATTCAAAGTACAAAGATCTTAAATGTCATCTTTATGGAAAAAGGGACAATTAAGAACTTTTTTTAAGTTTAAAATGGAGAATAAGGCCAATATAGACATGTAAGAGAAGAAAGATAAAGATAGTGATGATCGCGTTTCCATTATTACTACATATCATCTTATGTCTGCTCGTGGTAAAGATATGACTAATGTTGCTTATGATGAGTCATTTGCGTTATTAAAAGTGGTGCCTACTTTCATATAATACCAAGGAAGGATTTCTTCACATCTTACACTTCAGTTGATCATAGGGTTTTAATAATGGGTAATGATGGTCTATCATAGGTTACTGGCATTAAAATAGTCATATTAAAGATAAAAAATGGCTCACAATTACTTTTGAAGAATGTGAATATGATTTCTACAAGTGTTTTTGATGATGATGGCTATTCAATTACTTTTGGTGATAATCAATGTAAGATCACCAAAGTTTTTAGGTAGGTTATGGCTTGTGGAAAGAAATCTTTAGGTTTTTGTTGGACTAAAGCTTAAGTTTATATTAAAACTATTAATGTAGTTAAGAGTGATAATTCTTTAGATTTATGGTATAAAAGATTTGGCCAAATCAGAGAGAAGGTATTTGATTCTTTAACCATGAAGAATCTAGCTTCTAATTTGAAAGGTGTAAGATTGTAGAAGTTTTCTTATTACTTGGTTAGTAAATAAAATAGGGCATTCTTTAAAAGCCATCCTCCTTCTAAAAAATCAAAAATACTTGAGTTAATACATTTAGATCTATATAGTCCAATAAAGATAGGACTTTAAGTGTTGTACTTTATTTTATGACATTTATTGATGATTATTTAAAAAACTTTAGATTTATTCCTTGAAGTTAAAAGATAAGGTATTTAGTGTCTTTAAGAAGTTTCAAACTTTTATTAAAAAGGAATATGAAAAGAAGTTGAAATGTATTCGTATTAATAATAGTGGAGAGTAATGTGGACCTTTTGATGAGTACTATCGACAAGAGGGCATTAGATACCAGAAGTCACCTCCCAAAACTTTTAGTTGAATGGCTTAGTAGTTAGGATGAATAGAAGATTAGTAGAGTGAGTCAAATGTTTGCTTTCATAAGCAAAACTACCTGAATCTTTTTCAAGTATGGCTTTATATATTGTTTCACATGTTATCAACTTATTTCCTACTATTGCTTTGTAGTTTAAAGTTCCTAATTATGTATGTTATGATAAGGAAGTTTCCCACAACCTTTTGTGTATGTTTTGTTTTAAAGAATGCTCAAAGACATATATGCTTAATGTAGTTGAGTTTAGAAATCAGAATCATTTGTATAATCATATTCACAATGATCAAGTTAAAGGTGTTGATGGTGATGTTGCTAATGAAGTAGATGCTTTAATTCTTGAGGTTATTAATAAGCTATAGTTCCATTTAAAAGGTCCATTAGAGAAATAACTTCATCTACTTGTTATTCATCTGATGAATATGTACTCCTTACTAATATGGGAGAACCTAAGAGCTTTGAAGAGGCTATGGAAAGTGATCATAGGGATGAGTGGGATACAACTAATAAAGATAAAATAGAATCTTTATATGATAACCATACTTTTGAGTTGGTTAGCTTGATTAAGGGTCTAAATATTTTTAGAATTGATAAGATTATAGAGTGAAGAATGAAGAAATCTTTCTCATCTGTGGTATAAAGCCAGGTTAGCTTTCAAAGGCTCATTGAGGAAATTTTCTCACTTGTTGTTAATATGTCTTCCATCAAAGTTGTTTTAGTATAACATCCAATTTTGATTTGGAGGTTGAATAGTTGGATTTGAAAATAACTTTTCTTTATAGTGATTTGGAGGAAGAGATTTGTATAGAACAACCAAAAGGTTTTATGGTCTCAATCTAGTGAGAAAGAGAAAGAAGATATGTAGAATATTTTTTTGCATCTATAATAGGAAGTTTAATTTATACTATAATTTGCACAAGATCAGATAATATAATATAATTTGCACAAGATCAGGTATTACTTATATAGTCAATACAATTAACCATTTTCTCTAATATAGGAAAAAAGTGTTTAAATGTTATAAAGTAAATTATAAGATATATTTAAGACACTTCTAGTTTCAATCTAAGTTTAAGGTAAGAATTCCTATTTATTTGGTACACTGATTCAAACATGGCAGGTGATGTCCACTTAAGAAAGTTAACTTCAGGCTATCTAATTACCCTTATAGGGGGAGTCGTGGCTTGGTAATCTAAGTTGCAAAAGTGTGTTACATCTATCTACTAATGAGGCTAAATTTATTGTTCTAACTGAAGCTTTTAAAGATTTGCTTTGGATGAATAAGTTTCTTTAAGAACTTAGTTTTACTTAAAAGAGGTATAATTTTATTTTGGATAGTCAGGGTGTTATACATCTTAGTAAGAGTCCTACTTTCCATAGTAGATCTAAATATATTAATGGGAGATATCATTGGTTATGTGATGTTCTGGATTCTAAGTTGCTTGAGCTTAAAAACTTGGGTACAGATGAAAATGACTTAGACATGACGACAAAGTCTCTACCGAGGGAAAAGTTTGATACATGTCTTTTGATTATCGATTGGGTCCTCCTCAAGTAAAGCTCACTATAATTAAAAGAAGTGTTTGAATTGTGTGCATTTTGTATGAAGAAGTGTAACCTTTATAAAGAAGTTTTTGACTCTTCATTTTTTAGGTGTTTGGTGAGTGATGTGACCATCCACATTTTACATTTTTCGCTCCTCTCTTTGGTGGAGCTTTATATGGTGTCTTGAAGATAACTTTCTTTTTTTCACTTGGTCAAAACTTGCGATTGGTGCAGTTAGTGAGTGTGAGTATTTTCACCTTTTTTTTCATAGCTATCTTGTGTGGCTAGTGTGACCACTTTATACCTTTCTATTTCTAGTCTTTGTGTGATTGTTAAGGATGTCAATGGGCCGGGCCGGGCCAGGCTTGGGCTGCCCTCTGGTCGCCCTCGGCCCGGCCCAGCCCGGCCTTAATCACGGCAGGGCAGGCCAGGCTAAACCCGGCCGTCTATAGTTTTTAATTAAAAAAATACAAAATAGCTTCATTTTGGACAAAACGATGCCGTTTTGTCTGGCTAACTATGGTCCGCCCGTGGCCCGCCCATGGCCTGCCAAACCTGGACCAAAAACGGGTTGGGCTTGGCCAGGCCGGGCCAAAATTGCCATGTCTAGTGATTGTTATCTTCATCTTTGTGAGTTTACTACTATTTTTCTCCTTTGGCATGAGGAACGAGCTTTTGGAAAGCTCATTTTGATGTACTCATTAATTTTAATGGAGAACGCATTTTGATGTACACATTAGTTTTATAGTGGATTATTTTTTTGACTAGAGCATCTGTAAGATAAAATATTTTAATAAAGGTTCAAAATGGCATTCATCTACTGAGACTTAAATCTCCTCTTATATAGCAAAGGTTATATGTATAAGTAGAAATATAATATTACATGCATACAAATCTCCAAAGGTAAGGTAAAAAGAGTGGCATAGGTATGATGAGGAGAACAAGAAAAATGAGTTGTATAAGATATAACTCATTGAGACTTTTGGACATGGGTCTTGTGGGTTTTAAAGCACAAGTTATAGTATGTATATATCAAATATATGTCACTTAACCTTCTTCTCCATACATCAAATTCATTTATTTTAGTTCTTATTAACCTTTAAATATGTTGTCAAATAGGAAGTGATACTTTATAGTGATCATAATAGGTTAAGTTGGCTTTAGGCCCTATAAGGCTCAAGCATGAACCTACTTTGTAACAACCCAGACCACCCCGCTCATAGATATTGTCTGCTTTAGGTCTTGGCCTAACCAAGCCCTCACGGTTTTGCTCTTTCCACCCTTAAGAAAACGCGTCTTTGAAGGAAAGATATCTCCACCCTTATAAGGCCTACTTTGTTCCCCTCTCCAACCGATATAGGAATCTCACAGTCTACCCCCTTTAGGGTTCAACATCCTAGCTGACACACAGGTTTGGATACTGGCTCTGAAACCATTTGTAATAGCCCAGACTACCCGCCAAACCAGATCACCCCCCACAGATATTGTCCGCTTTAAGCTTTGGCCCAGCCGAACCCTCACAGTTTTGCTCTTTCCACCGTGAAAAAACGTGTTTTGTGAGGGAGAGGTATTCATACCCTTACAAGGCATACTTCGTTCCCCCCTCCAATCGATATGGGATCTCACACTATCCACCCCCCCTTTAGGGCTCAGCGTCCTCACTGACACATCGATTCGGGCCTGGCGCTGATACCACTGTAACAACCCGGACCACCCCGCTCATAGATATTGTCTGCTTTGAGCCTTGGCCCAGCCAAGCCCTCACAGTTTTGCTCTTCTCATCCTTAAAAAAATGCGTTTTGTAAGGAGGAGGTATCCATACCCTTATAAGGTATACTTCGTTCCCCTTTCCAATCGATATAGGATGTCACACTATAAAGATATTGTCCGCTTTGAGCTTTGGCCCAGTCAAGCCCTCATGGTTTTGCTCTTCCCACCCTTGGGAAAGCGCATCTTTAAATGAGAGGTATCCGCACCCTTATAAGGCGTACTTCGTTCCCCTCTCCAACCGATATGGGAATCTCACATAAAATTTAAATTAAGAATATAGTTTGTTTAAATATTTCTAAACATAAAATAATCTTATATTATAGTTATTATGTTTAAAAATATAATATTTATATTAATTTTAATAAAAGATAAAT
>JAOQML010059062.1:0-10017 GCA_027568935.1 Erythroxylum urbanii
CTTATCTACTATGCATGTGCATATATGAATGCATGCATATGTCACTGTTCACTAGCAATTGGTGAGGGGATGTTACACAAGTTATAATTGAGCCATAAAGCATAAACCCTAATTAGAATATGGGAAGTTGTAATCTCTGAATTAACAATCGATCCAAAGCTTAATCAGTTCTTAAGTTCTCTAATAAACAATTAGAAACCTATATGTGATCTCTCTACACAAGATTTACCAACCTAATTTAATTCTGAATCTATTAAATTACCTAACTCTCATTAGCCAATTTAATGATTTTTTCTTAATTCACCCTCTCAGTTTATTATTGAGATATGAAGTGCTAAATTAAACAACAACCAATTCAATAAACAGATAAAACGATCAGATTTCATTAAATCAAAAATAATATTCCAAATATGAGTATAGAACATCTATCACAATTCAATTATATCATCAAACTATATATCCCAATTATATAGTAAAATAAAACTGAAATACAAAAGAAATAGAACTTGAATGGGCGATGGGAGGCTGTGACTTCGGAAAGCTTCTTATTATAGGAAACACGTCTAGTCTACATCATCTTCCTCTTCTCTCTTCCTTTGTCCCTTTCTCAATCTCTCAAAGTTCTCTCCTTTAGGGTTTCGTCGTGGTGGCTGATCAAAAGCTCTCTTCTCTATAATCTTCATGTTCTTTAAATACCTTGGTAGTCCTACGATTTTTTTGGCGTCAAAACATTCCAAAACTTGCCTCGAGACTTGATTTTCTCTCTTGTTTGTGTGTCTGTTTGATGCAGGCCACGATTGTGGCCACAATCAGGGTTATGGCAGAGTCTTTTTGTCGTGATCGTGTCCCTCAAGCCACAATCGTGGTCTAGTACACATGTCTATGTCACAGTTGTGGCCTATTGTGCCATAATTGTGGGCAATGGTTTTGGCTCGAAAGTCTAAAAAACTCCTTCGTTCTTCGATGTTGGCCTTGAAACATTAACAAACACATCAAGGTACCTAAAAAACATAACATTTAAGCTCAAAGACTTATACTAACCCATAAAAGCACATAAACACATAAATTAACACAATTCTAACCTAAGTGTAAACTAAAAACTCAAATTAATACTTAATACACAAAAAATTTAACCCTAAAATATTATGCAAATCATAACTATCAATACTCACGGCTATACAATTTTTCTAACAGGCGTGAGTAATGCTCCAATCGTCTAAGTGCAATCATCCACCATCCGTCATATACCTTTGCTTTATACCTTAAATCACTATCTTGCATGGGCATAAGGAATAAATCATGCCCATACATCTGTTTCAACAAACGTGACTCACACTCATGGCTGTGCAACTTTTCTAGCATGGCCGTAAGACATTTTAATACATCATTCTTCATTTTTGTTCATTTTATTGTCTTCTTCTTGCTCTAATCTTCTTCTTCTTTGTATTTCCAACATATGTCTCATCTTTCTTGGCATTTAATCATCTTCTTTTGCTTTTAGTCTTCTTCTTCTTGCTCCAAGAATACAAAGGATTGTGAATCTTTAGAAAACGACTCAAATGTAGTGCTTTCGACTCACTTTAGTTTGTTTGCTTTTAAAATGTGCCTAAAATCACATATGAATCAAAGTGAGTATCTTAAGCAATTTCATGTCATTAATCGCTAAATGTTATGGAATAATTATACAATCAATTATGCGCATGTCAATTTTCCCTACACTTAGCTTTTGACCATCCTCGAGGAAAACATGAAAATTAATATCATAGACGCCGTAACATTGACTCATTTCTTATATTTCCCAAGAAAATATAATCATAAACAAGGATGAATGACTTTAAAAAATCATAGCAATAACTTAACATTCTAAGCTTTTACTCATGATTAATCAACATTCAATACCTTTAAAAACTAAGCAATTTAATCGAGACTTAGAAAATGTGTTTAACTAAAATATATCCATAGGTACACTCAACATCATACATGATCATGTCATTCCACAACTTTGCATATCATTTCATTTCTCCACCACTAAAGGTCACATGCAAAATCAAAAATCAAAGGGCTTTTCAAGGTTGTAATGTGGATAAAGGTAAGGTGAGATATATTTAGGTAAAGTAGCATGAAAGCCATCAAAGCTAGTGAAAAAAAAGTAACACTCAATTATACCACCAAGTGAAAAAACCAACATTCACTCACAACTGTGTACATCAAGTATGACAAATGTAAAAACGATCTTTAACAACTCAAATTCAAGCTCTCATACATAAACCACATTAATCATATACCATTCCAAGGGGACCACATATGCAATTGATGACAATACATTGAAACCATAATGAGTAAACCTTCCTAGACAACTTTTACCTCATATTCAACATACTCAAATCATGCATTCATTACAACTTTGGGAAGATGCATTAATTATGAATAACTTTGCAAACAACATATAAATTTCCACCTTGATAACATTTTTTATTTTTTTCTTTTTCTTTCTTTCTTTCTTTTTCCTTTATTTTCTTTTTATTTTATTTTCTCTTATAAAAATTAAAAGAAACTACATAAACATAGGAATTTCAATGATAAGACATAAAATAACATCCCAACATTATAACCAATTCACACATATGCATACCTCCACACTTAGAATTTTGTACATCCACAAATTAAACAATCAATAATTGCTTTACTAGATTTATGGCTTGGGAAGGACATTTGGTTAGGTTTAAAGCATGTAATGTGGTTAATAAAAAAATAAGGGCTAATAAAGTTCAAGGGGTCTTAACAAAGGAGAAATCATGTCAATAGGGTAGGCTATTTGGCTAACATAGTTCGGAAAAGTAAAAAAAATGCCTAATCATCTCCATATTAATGCATGTGATAAAAATTTGGTCTTGAATAAAAAATTAAGGAAAATTTAGGGTGTACATGTCATGAAGGTCACACAAAACACAAAGATAATGAGACTGATAAGGATTTGTTAGTTTAATAAGGCTCAAAATCTCATCAGCTTCGTCTACCACTTGTCAATACTCTTCTAAAGTTAAGGAACATAGACCAATCACAAGAGGAAAAATACACGCTAAAGTTGCTATGAAATTCTCTAGTCAATTCACACTTTAATCATGACTATACAATTCTAGAAGCAATAGAATACGAGAAAATGTTTGGTTGTTTTGTTTGTTCGTTTTATTCTTTCTCTCATTTTGTTGAAAACTTAAAAACAAGCAAGAAACAAACCAACTTAAAACACTCATACATAAAGGAAATAAATTAGAAAATTTAATGAAAAGAAATTAGCTTCCCTTCGGTTGCCTCCCAATAAGCGCCTTTGTTTAGGACCGTTGGCTCTACTTTATACTCTCCTCACATGACAAAATTATGATCTTCGAATATAATAGTTTGTGCTTTCTCCACTTGAGGTTGTTCAGGACAAGGTCTAAGTTGATGATTATTCACCTCCAACATCTTCCCTAGCCTCTAACTCTTAAACTCTACTAAGTCTATGCACTTTGGAAATATTTTGAACATCTCTTCACCCTTTTCTTTCTCGTTTAATTTCTCCAACCTGCTAGGTAAAGTTGAAGGGATAGCCTTAATAATAATTACGGAATCAATAGTTACCTCCAAGCTAAAAGATGTATCCTTTTCTGCTTTGAGCTTCTTCTCAACTTCTTCCACACAAGCAATTCCTTGTGTAGTCCACTTAAGATTCTCAAGCTCCTCTTCACTCTATAAGGCCTCTACGATAATGTCCTTTAAGTATAGATCAGGATGAGATAGTTGTGTTTCTTCACCTTGTGATGTTAGGCAGTCGAGAGCTTCTATTAACTGACCCATCTGGCTTACCAACTTTCGGATCTTAGAATTTGTTTCTTACTAGAATTGCATGTCTTCCTGTTGTAATCGCAAAGTATTAGTAACATAAGCATTAACTATTTCCTCCTGAGAAATACCTAAGTTTTGTTAGTTTTATGAATATTGGACATTAGACCCTGTGTCTTTCAAAAACTGCCTTACATTTTGCTGGAACTCCTGTATACTCTGTTAAAGTTGAATATTGTTAGCAGTTATAATATTAAGCAAATCTTCCAGGGATATACCTAAGTTGTGCTAAGAAGCTTCTGGTTTATATGGGAATTGTTGTGAGTCCAACATACTAACAAGGAAGTAATTTTGTTGATTATCCCATCCATAACTAAAGTTAGTATAATCAGTCCAACATGAGCTATAGGATTGGGAATATGATTTATAAAAGAAACTACTTCCTTCTATGTAATTTTTCAATTATTTTTTACAAACATAAAACAAAAAGTGAAAAGATAAAAAAATAACTGAAAATAAACTAATTACTAATAAATATATACAAAACACCAATGAAAACTAATTACTGACAAATATAAACAAAACACAATTGATGTAGCATGTCGTAATACTACACAAAATAAACTAGACCTACTACTATAGTAGTGGTGAGTCTAGGTCAATCTTATAAAGAGTGTCGATTAGTTTTTGAAATGAAAATAACCAATCTCTAGTTTTAGGTCATTTTTTATTTAAAAAATAAGAAAATAAATTGATACTAAGCTAACAAAAGGAAATTGAAGAAAACATGAAAAAATGATGAAAGTGGTGAATTCGTTAGGGACCCGATTCTTTAGTTAAATCTCGGCATACACCTAATTAAACATATTTCATTGAATTGTTGTCTTCACATCTCTATTTGAACTGTTGGTCGTAGATTAACAATAAGATCTATTAATCTCAGTTTTTCCTTAGGTCATAGTTAATTAAGAAGAGCTTGTTAATTAACCCTACTTATCGGATAACTTAGGAAATGCTCTCTAGATTTAATTTCATAGCCGTGACACGAATGAGAAAATATACCAAAAATAAACCAATCGGATTTTTTAACCTAAGTTAAGTTATCATTAATGATTATGAACCATTAGTTGCTACAAATGAATTTCAACATCACGATTACAGATTACGTTGAATATTCTAGCAATGGGTTTGTAATAAAACAATCCAAAGAATGCATTAAAATCATCTTTTCATAATACCCAAATCCATACACATTAGGTAACACATTCAATTTCTAAAGAGAGAAGAAAAACAACAAATATAAATAGAAATACACTTAACTAAGTTGTTGGTGTCGATGCCACCTCTGAACTAGCATCGAGAAAGTTACCCTTTTATGGGTCTCTCTATATGTGAGAGCTTCATCGCCCTCTCTTCTTCAGTCTCCAGAGAGCTCCTCCCTTTTTCCCCAGCCGAAAACAAACCTATTCCTTCATAAAGACCTTTGTGCCGTCACACCCTTAGTATATATTAAAATGCCAGGAGAAAAATTTCGGGTGAGATGGCATGTTAAGGCCTCACGCCCATGAGTTATCACTCATAAGTCTGACAGCACCTACATGTGTTTGAGAATATGTCTCACGCCTATCCACACCCTTGATTATTTACTAGTCATCCACCTTTATGATGTTGTCCATTAATTAAATTCATATCTTGCACCATGTTGTGAGTGTAGTGCTCCAGCTCTCTTCATTTTCTCAAGTGTACCCGATACCTTCTCTACCTTATTACTTAGCTGTCCTATTATTAAGATGGATGGATGTCTCACGTGAAGTACCATGTAATTCAACGCACACTCACAGCTATACAGTTTTTCCAACAGCCGTGAGTAATACTTCAGCCCTCAAAGTGCAATCATCCACCATCCATCATATACCTTTGCTTTAAACCTTAAATCACTACCTTGCATGGGTGTGAGGAATAACTCATGACTATGCATCTAGTTGCACAGCCGTGACACACACACTCACGATGGTGCAACTTTTCTAGCATGTTCATGAGACATTTTAATGCTTCATTCTTCATTTTTTTTCATTTTCTTGTCTTCTTCTTGCCCTATTCTTCCTGATCTTTGTACTTCCAGCATATGTCTCGTCTTTTTTGGCATTTAATTTTCTTCTTTTGCTTTTAATCTTCTTCTTCTTACTCTAAGAATACAAAGGATTGTGAATCTTCAAAAAATAGCTCAAATGTAGTATTTTTGACTCACTTTAGCTCTTTTGCTTCCAAATTATGCCTAAAATCACATGAGTCAAGGTGAGTATTTTAAACAATTTCTTATGATTAATTGCTAAATGATAGGGAATAATTATACAATCAATTAAGCACATGTTACCAAGCCATTGGGGATACCAATGAGAATGATAATTAAGTTGAAAAAGGATAAATAGGGCAATTCGACTGGATGGAAAACTATACCGAGGTATAATTAATAGTCCACTTTATCTTATCATAAGTAGGCCCAACATTATGTTCAAAATGTTTATTTATATGCTAGATTCCAATAAAATCCAAAAGTGTCTCATCTTTTGGCCATTAAGTGTATACTTACATACTATATAGTACCATTAGTCTAAAGATATAATTTTTTATTTGCTCGGATATTCAGATGTAGATTATACTAGTAGTATTTTATCAACCATAGTTACTGTGCATAAATTTTATGACTTAAAAAACAAATTAAAGACTGTGGCATGAACCTTACAAAGATAACAATTTTGTGTTATAACATTAGTGTCATTTGCCTCATAAAAAATCACATTCAACACTCTAGAACTAAGCACTAAAAATTAAATAATATTTTCATTGGAGATCATGTACAAAATGGGATATTGAACCAGATTTCTTGGATACATTACATCAATTTATTGCTATGTACACTATACCAATGTGTGAGGATAAATTTTGCATGATTAAGAGAGAACTAGGTATGATTTATGGAAACATGTGATAAGGATCTCCATCAGTGTTTGAATTTTATTTTAAATGCTATTCATTAAATTTATTTTGTGCTTTAATGTTTAATAACATTTTAGTAAACTTTTGGATAATTAAATTTTTGTGATATTTCCAAAAAGGGGAGAGAAAGTTAATAATATTAGATTAGTAGAAAGTGACTAATTTCAATATTGTCTTGATAAATTTAGTAATATGAGATTTAGAAGAAGTAATTAATTTTGGCATCTTGGCAATCTTATACAAAAGTTGATTTGTGCTTAAAATAGATTAATTTGTAAGTTTTTTATGATGTATGAATTTCTGGGGAACTAATTACTCATATTACCTAAGAATGATGTATCATGTGTATTTGATATTACCGTTGTTTATTTAATATTACAAAAATATTTTGTCCTTATAAAAAATGGGAGATTGTTAACTAAGAGAGATTATAATCCATGTTTTGATGATAATAATATAGTAATACTAATGATTTTGTTTTTCAATGATAGTAATAAAAAAGCAATAATAATCATATATAAATTAAGACACATCTCATTGAGATGTTAGACTAAGCTGGAGTTCAAGTCATTCAAGTGAAGAATAAAATTTAAAACAAAAAAAGAACAAGGCAGAATAAAGTTATAAATGAATATATAATATTATTATATTTCCTACTTGATCATTTTGATATTTAGAGGCTTATCATACATAAGCACAACATTATTTTACCTTATTGTATAAGTCTTTTCAATCATCAAGAAAAATTAAGGTTTTCATATCAAAGAAAACCCTTTTGATTTTTAGAACCTTCTTTGGGGAACATTAGAGAAGTGTTTAAGAAAATTTACTTTAAAAAAGTTAAATTGGAGCATTTAAAGATGTTGGGTTCATAACTTTTGGTATATTGGTTGACCTATATAGGTTTGTGGTTAACCAATGTAGGTTAGAAGTATTAAATCTTGTATACTAAAAGTTTGTAGGGATATTATTTGATGCATTGGTTAACCGAAGCAATTTGGTGGATTAAATGTCCTTACAACCAGTGACTTTATGCATTCAATGCATATTGGTCAACTTATATCTTATACTAGTCAACTAATGCAAAATAACTATCTATTCAAAATGGTTTGTCCTTATTTCTAACAGGTAGTTTGACCTTTAAACTATACAAATACATTGTTTTTTTGGTTTAAATTAAAAAATTTGGTTGTTATATAAACATATTTTAAAGAGTTTTATAAAGGTTTTATGTGCATTTGTTGTTACGTTTTGAAATGAGTAAGCCTTTAAGCTTATCAAAGTGATCAACCAAGATCTGTTGCGTTAAAAATTCTTTTCTAGGTTGGTTTATAGTTCACCTTAAAGAAATATTGTACAAGGAGTTGCTCTTTACTTGTAAAAAATAAGATTGTTGTAAGAAGGTTTCTCTTCGGCTTTTTGAAAGAAGAGACTTGATGGAAATTTCTAAATGTCTTAGAGAGTGGATTTAGCCAAGAGTTATTTGCAACCAATATAAGTTGGTTTGTCTTTCTTCTTTATATTTTTTAAATTATTGTTTAACTATGTTATTGATTTACATTAATTATTTTTATCATATATATTATTTTTTGTTTAATTGCATTTATTAAATAATAAATTGTTGTTTAGCTTTACCAACGCCCAGTTCATCCCTCCCTCCTTCCCCTCCTCCATTTTTGGGTGCTATTATGAACTACTAACAACTATTCTAGAAGAGTAATGCAATTGATTTGGAAGAATGACGAAATTACTCCTTCTAAGTAATATAATTGCTCAAAAAGAAAGGATATAATTACTCAACCTCTTTTAACACTTCTCCTCATCCATAAATAGTAATTTTCTCATATATAATTCTTAATTTCCATTTACAAAGAACAGCTTCAGTTTTTTTTAATGACTATTTTCGATCACATGAACGAATTATGCCTACAAGTTGTGGTTAACATATTAGGAACAAATGATGTAGGTGATTTAGAAGAGTGATATAACTGGTCTTTCGAAGTGATGCAACTATTCTTTCTAAGTGCTGCAATTATTAAAAAAGAATGATGACTAAAAATTTTCATTAAATGACTAAGAACTACATCATTATGGTTAAATAGTTGTACCATTGTAATTGTGGAATTGCATCACTATAATTGAATAATTGTATTGTCATAATTGTGTAGATCCATCAATATGACTAACTAATTGCATCATTAAAGTTACAAAGTTGCGATACAATGATTTAGTAGCTACATCATTGAAATTAGGAGAGACAAAGAAAGAGAGAAAGAGAGGATGAAAAAGAAAATCAGAAAAGAAAAAAAAGAAAGAAAATATGAGAAAAACAATTAAAAAAGAAAAATCATAATAAAGAAGTTTTATGAACAATTTTCATATATATAAACTAAAAATGAAATTATTAAATTTTCAAAATAGACACTATGATAGTTTAATTTATTTCTATTATTAACAATTGTATTAGATTAATATTTGTAATAAATCCTTATCATAATTAGTTACTTTTAAAATAAATTCTATATATAATTAGCTTATTAAGGAGGATTAAAGATAGTTAACAAATATTAGTAAGTCTTATTATATCAACTATTCTCTTATATGATCTACTCTATATTTTATATTATTGAATTCAAATGAAGCTAATTTCGATTGCATAATTCAAGCATATGCTTTCTTATTGAAAAAAGCAAAACTCTTACACTTATTTTTTTTAAATTACGATCAATTTTAGGATATAATAAAATATAAAAACAATAACAATATTTTAGTTTCCAAGTTGGTATTATATACTTATACTGATAAATATAGACACCTTAAGGTATGTTTATTTCTATTTTTATATAATTATTTTATTTTCAAGTTCAATAAAAAATATGCTTATTTGAGTTTATGATTTTATTTTTTTTAGTTTTATAAATTTTGAAAACCATAAAAATGGTCTTTTTCTATTTCTATTTTTATAATATGATTTATTATTAACTATCAATATATATATACATGTGTGAATTTTATTTATTTGTTTAATATTTAAAATATTTCATTAATAATTTTTGATAAATATTATAAGATATTAAGATTGAAATTTATTTAATTTAGTTATTTATAAAAATAAATAATCTTTAAGTTTTATATAATATGTAATTATTAGACATTAACAACCAAACTTTTTTTCTTTTTTATTTGTAAAAAAGAAAC
>JAOQML010059093.1:0-10015 GCA_027568935.1 Erythroxylum urbanii
AAGAAAATAGTAATGAACTTCAACATCTAGCTAACTAATAATTTTTAAGTAGATTTATTTTGACCAACAAATCCATCATGAGAAAAATATAATTAATTTTGAATATAGGTTGAAGCTTATTATACCTTATAATCAATGTCACTTAGTTAAACCTTTAACCATATTACAAATTCATGTAAAAGTTTTTAAAAGAGTTTTGGCCAAGGTAAAGGATATCATCATTTTAAGCATCTAAATGTCCTATTGTTCTCAAATTTTATAAAGTTTTTATATATATCAATAATCTAACTAGTTTTGATTAAACAAGATTTTACATAGCAAGTATAGAGCTTTTCTCATAATTATAGAATAAAAATTTAGAATACAACAAACTTGTTAATAGGAAAACACATATAGCAGATCAAGGAAGATATGAAAAATGAACCAAACTTTTAATGTAATTTTTGGATTTGTAAACGGTTTAGACACCATCCTATCATATTAGATCTATAACAACAATATAAGAAAAAAAATAAAAAATAGCTATAGTTAATCATTCTTAATTAATTTGTTTAACCCTTTTCTTTTGGCCATTAGAGATTGATGATTAGTTAAAAGCTTAAACACCCAGATGCCAAAGTATCACATGTTTTGTGCTAATAAAAACAATAAGCCATTTTTTGACCTTCCTCTCTACCAATAATCATCGTGTTTCTTTAAGCCAACCCATAACTATAAAATGACAACATAGACAAAGAAAAAAAGTCTTATTAGTGCCTTTATACCAATAAATAAGCAACAACATAAAAAATTTCAAGACTTGGTGGAAAAAAGTTAGTTAGGGAGAGACAAAAACTAAGCTAGTTTGATGCTTAAGGCCTGATAATAGGCTATTGCCACCCCCACTTCATAGTCTTTATCATGGTTATAGGTAGAGATTAATGTAATAACATTAATCTTTTGATTCCCTTCTTATATTCTACTTTTGAGATGAGACAAATGATTAAATATTTATCATAACATAAGTTTACTCTATCATAATAAAGGAGTAGGGTAATTAAAGCTAAGAGGTTTGATGGGTTGTAACAAAGTTTGTAGCTTTATTCTATTGTGATGAAGGAGCAAGGCATTCAGAGCTAATAAAGGAAGAGTGTCATCAACGAGGAGCGTAAATGTAAACTTACTAGCTTCACTACACCATCATTAAAGGTTTTGTTTTTCAAATTTATTCAATAAAAAATAACTAGTTGGAAAAAATAAACACTTGGTAGACACGTGGTGACTACATTAATTTAATGTGGCTAGCTATATTAAACATGTTAATAGAAAATTTAACGTCCAACTATTTTTGGGACAAATTGAAAGTAAGGATATTTTAGCACCACGTTTTAAAGTTTATGCTGGTATTACAAAATTAAGTAAAGTTTGAAATTTTTTATAATTAACCTTTTAAAGAATCAATGTCAGACCTTGCATACTTAAAAGTAGTAGGCCTATCATCTATGGGTGTTGATAGTTGTAGACTATATAATGTTTTAGTGGGTAGTTCAGTATGTGTTTAGTAGCTAAATTGAATTATTAATGCTTGTTTAGGTTAGGTTTCGATTATTTAGTTAGATATTTATGTTTTGAGTATTTTGTGGGTTAGAGAACACTTTTGAGTTTCAATTTTATGTTTTTGAGGTACTTTGATATGTTTGTTAGTGTTTTAAGGAAAATATAGAAGAATGGAGGAGATTCAAAGAAAACCTGAAAGAGTAACCAAGCCCACGATTATGGCTCAGAAGCTATGATTGTGATAGAAGTATTAGGGAGGAGCCACGATCGTGGTAATTCATGACAGAAGGTTCATTTAGGGGCCACACAATATAAGACGTGGATAGCTTTTCATACTTGAGTTTTTAAGGGACTTTTTGGACCTTTCAGACTCCAAAAAAGCCCTAGGGTTACCTAAATTAAAAAAAACCTATAAAAGGGTTAATAAAGAAACCCTAAAGGGGGAGCTCCACTTCTGCCATTTTTGGAAAAAGCTTCAAGGGAGAGAAGAAGAGGAGAGAGAAGAGGAAGAAGATGAGAGAGGAAGCAGGTCTTCTGACGCTGTTACTTTCCATATTATCCCTTGTCTAAATGATGCTCAATCTTTCTAAGATGTTTATTGGAATCGAAACACACAACCAACGGAAATCAAAACTACATAACATTAAAGACGAAATAAAACGCAATAAAAACCATGGGTTGCCTCCCATGCAATGCTTCTTTTATCATCAGTAGCTCGACGTACATTTTTCATTATGGTGATCTAAAAGAGTCTTTCAATGGTGGCGTGGTCATAGATCTCATAAAAGTATAGATGCTCTACTGAATTAGGCATGCCCTGCCCTTCTTCTTCTTATTCTTCCTTCGCCTTTTCTTTTGAAATTTTTTCATTTACAGTGAATCCTTTCGATCATCAATACTCCCTATTGCCCCATAATTTTTCGTTCTCTTAATGATGGTTATAGGTTGGATAGAATTTTTTTCATTCTTGGCTACTGTGAAGGGAACTTGCTCATTACCTACTCTCAAGGTCAGTTCATGCCCATCAACGTCAATAGTTGATTAAGCGGTGGCCAAAAATGCCCTTCCAAGGATCATTGGTGTCTCCATATCCTCCTCTATGTCTAAGATAAAGAAGTCTATGGGGAAGGTAAATTTACCAACCTTAACTTGAACATATTTCGTGACACCTCTTAGCTGATGAATTGAGTTATCCACTATCTTCACACCCATCTTAGTGGGTATTATCTCTCCTACCCCCAATCTTTGACATAAAGCATATGACATTAGCAAATGCCTTATCTATTTTAACACCTCCAATAATGCAGGGAATGTAGAAATCTCCTGGATCCTTTTTCTTCTGTAGAAATGTTATTGACAGTTCATTTTCTACCTACTCTCTGATAAATTCCATTAAGGTGAGTTGTGTCTTCAATTGCTCTATCATTTCTATAACATCATTCAGTTCAGTTTCCTTAGATTTCCTCATTGCTTTGATCGGATATAGAATCAAAGGCTGGTATTTTTATCTCAAGTAGGTTGTATTTAGCTAAAAAGGGGCTTTCCTTGTTCTTCTATCTTTCTGCTTTGCTTTTGTCCTCAATTGGATTTGGCTTTTGCTGTGTTAGAATGGGATAGGGAATTTTAAATTGATGCTCCTTGACTGGTTTCAATTCAGGTCCACTATGCAGGAAATTTTTGTCAACCCTTCTCTTTTCCTTTTCTTCATCATCTTCAGTTTGGCCGAGCTTCTCCTCATCGGCACTGGTGATCACTATGATTCATTCTTTCAGCTTTGTCTCAGTATTACTAGGAAGGGTCCCTGCATTTCGGGTTGATAGCGCTTTTGTCAGTTGGTCCACTTGGACTTCTAGATTGTGTATTGAGGAGACGTGATTCTTTGTTACTTGCTCAAACTTTCCTTTAATCCTCTTTATGAGCATTTTCCATGCCTCCAATCTTGTCTAAGATCTTATCTAATTTGGAGTCCATCGTGTTCAGCTTCTCTTGTTAAAAACCAAGTGGTTTTTGAGGGCTGAACTGGCCTCCCGCATTGTTCGACCAAAAGAAGTTTGGGTGGTTCTTCCACCTACGACTGTACATTTTGGAGTAGCAGTTGTTTCCTCCTCCTTGACCATATTGCACTCCCATGTAATTCACTTGTTCGAGCTTATAATCCTTCATCAAGAAATAATCAATGATTTCATAGTCCATTCACCTACACAGCTCACACTTTAGTTGAATAGCTTTTTTAGAAGTTGAGGAAGAGGTCTTCATAATGTTTACTTGTTGAGTTAGATTGTCAATTTTAGTTTGCATTTCTATCATTAGATGGACAGTTATAACTCCTTTCTGCTCTCGGAAGGTTACGGGTTGTCTACTTTGTTGAGTTGTTCACAAGGAACAGTTGCTCGCCATCTCCTTTAATAACTTTTCAGTGTGGGTGGATTCACTCTATTGTAGAATGTTTGCAAAAGGAATTCTTTTTGTAGATTATGCTACGGGCACCTCCTTTGTAAATCCTTGTATCTCTCTAACACTTCATCGATTAATCCCCATGACCTTGTTGGAAGTTTGTAATCTCTTCTCTCTTCTTCTTCTTCTCTCCCTTGAAACTTTCCCAAAATGGCAGAAGTGGAGCTCTTTTAGGGTTTCTTAGGTTTTCTAATTTGGATAACCCTAGTTCTTTTTACAAGTCTGAAAGGTCTAAAAAGTTCCTCAAAAACTCAATTCGAGAAGGTTATCTGCATGTTTTGTTGTCTTCTGTCACGATCGTGGTAGAATTGCCACGATCGTGGCTCCTTCTTGATGACCATGAGCCTGGTTACCCTTTGGGTTTTCTCCGAATCTCCTCCATTCTTTTGTATTTTCTTTGAAACACTAGCAAACACATTAAGACACTTAAAAAAATAAAATTGAAGCTTGAAAGTGTTTTCTCACCCACAAAATGCTTAAAACAAAAATATCTAACTAACCAAAACCTAACCTAAACATGCATTAATAATTCAATTTAACCACTAAACATGCACTAAACTAACCACTAAAACATTATATAGTCTATTACTATCAACATCCCCACACTTAAACGTTTGCTTGTCCTCAAGCAAAAACAAAATAAACAAAACACATAACATATCAAAACACACAGCACGTAATGCAGTAATGAGGCAATGACATTTAACTTCCCAAAACTAATTTAACTTTGAGCACAATCTCTTAAGTTGTTCCAACTTATTAACTTGTGAAACCTATGTTTAGGTACTTTGGACTAAACTAGGCCATGTTTTTATTAAGTGGTTTAGTTGGAATGTTATTATAACCTTTTGACGTTAAGGCATACATTTGTGAAGCGTGTTGATTTGGTCACTAAGCTACATCACATTCTCAGTTGGCTACTAGCTCTATTCATAATCTAAAGGCTAGCGGAATAGTTAATTGTTTACGATTTACACTTTTTTAAAACATTATTGCCTACCTAATTTCTTTAGTTAGTAATTCTTATGAAAAAGTACTAACGATGCTACTTATTCGATTGGCCTAAAATTATAAATGAATGTGAAAAATTCCTAGGGTGAATACACTCACATTGTATCCTAATTAACCTACATATTCAGCCAAAGTAACCTAGGTTGCTAATTTCACAAGCTAATAAATCTTCGCAACCTAAAAGAGTATGCTTAAAGTTAACCCAATTTCATTAAATTCTAGCCATGGACATATTCAAATAAATTAAATATTGCACCATAAACAAACTAACATACGAAATTCACATTCAAAATAAAAGCATATAACACACATCCCTCCCCACTCTTAGACAACACATTGTCCTCAATGTGAGAAGAGCAAATAAACAACCCATTTTATTTTTGGCATAAGATTTGGGGCTAACATCTTAAAGTCCAATACAACGGCTTTCCAAAATATCAGCTTTAGCTAAATATTAAAGAACTCAGGGAGATAAACAGTTATATCCTTCATAGTCGATACCATAATAAAAAACAATTGTTGCAAACAAGTAATCCATGCCAAGCTTATTACTTTTCTTTTTCGAAGTAGCAATAAGAGTGTTGAAAATATGGGTTAAAGTACATATCTTGATGCTGTGATCCATACATCACAAAATGAAGAGTTCTTTAGCTAAACATCTGTTGCTTTTGTTCTTTTCAAACACAAGTTGACATATGAATTTATACAATAGAAAATGTTTATGACTCCTGATACTATTATTGTGGGCATTCTTGGTATCGAAGTCATCCAACCCTGTCAGTTGTGCCCAATATCTCATGGCAGAATTCATCATGTTGATTCATGATGATCGATTCCAGGAATCCACCAATCTCACATAATGTTTCATATTTAAGCTCATAAGGTTGACCCTATAACCAAAAACCATAATTCCTTAGGATTATTAAGGTCAAAGTGAGGGTTGTAAAGAATTCAATGGTGAGCTCTTCATAAACAACAAATGAGAAATGTAAGAATTTATCTCATTGAATTCTACTAGCTAGGTTTTCCACCTTCTATCTCAAAGCTAATTGTCATAAAATATCAAAGTCAATGTATCTTATCACTACAATGACTTTAGAACTGAGGGTGCGAAATGGTTACCTTTTGCTTCTGAGTAAATTAGAATAGGTGATCCCATTAGGAATGAGAGTTATGAAGAGTTGGAGAGAATGAAAGGTTTGAAGGTTGGTAGAGAGAGGTGAGAGGATTTGAGAGTCCTGGTTTTAGAGAGAGAGTGAGAGAATGAAAAGTGAATGAAAAATGAGGTTAGAAGTAAACATATAGATAAGGAAGGGTTAAAATAGTAAAATTGGAAAAATTTAAGTTGAAAAATGCTTGTCCTTTTTCTCTTAACCCTATCGCAGGCCATGATTGTGGCCTACAATATTTCTGTGATTCTTCTAGCTTTCATCATTTCGTCATTTCACCCCCTGAGATCCTTCCTTAACTTCTTATTTGCACTTATCACCTCATGGTGCTTACATTCTCGATCATCCTATGTCAAAATTGATCTCCATTCTTCTAAGACATTTATTTGGAAACAAAACACACAACCAATGGAATTCAAAACTACCTAATACTAAAAAGGAATTAACAAATAAAAAAAACCATGGGTTGCCTCCCATGCAGTGCTTCTTTACCGTTAATAGCTCGAAGTCTTTCTTCTGCTCAGAGTGGTTTAAACAAGTTGTGCAATAGTAGCGCAGTCATAGATATCATAATTTGCACATGAGCTTTTAGGTTATGGTTTCCATTGTAATTCTTCTTCTCTTTCTTTTGCCTTTTCCTTTACGATTTTTCCTTCCCAAGTGAACCCTTGTGAGCATCAATATGCTCAAGTTGTCCTTGAGACTCGATTCTTTTGATGATGGTTATAGGTAGGGGAGAACTTTTTTCGTTCTTATATACAGTGAAGGTCATCTGCTTATCACCTACCTTTAAAGTCAGTTCAGTCCCATCATCATCAATAAGCAGTGGCCAAAAATGTCCCTCTCATGATTATAAGGGTTTCCACATCTTCTTCTATATCTAAAATGAAGTCTGTGGGAAAAGTGAAAATTTCAACCTGAACTTACACATCTTTAATGATACCTTTCAGTCGATGAATTGATCTGTCTGTTGTCTTCATAAACATCTTAGTGGGTGCTATCTCTCCTACACCCAATTTTTAACTTAGAGTATAAGGCATCATATTTATAGTTACCCCAAAATTCGCAAATGCCCTATCTATTTTAACACCACTAATGATGTATGGAATGTAAAAATATCCTAAATCCTCCTTCTTTGGTGCTTCAGTGGAGTTTCTTTCCTCTACGACTTCCTTTTCTACCTTCTCTCTGATTGATTCCATTACTGTGAGTCGTGTCTTCAATTGTTCCATCATGTCCATAATGTCATTTAGTTTGGTGTTTTTGTAATTCTTTATTTCCTTAATCGAACATGGAATCTTAGGCTGGTACTTTTTCATTTCAAGCAGATTATATTTAGCCAGTAGCAGATTTTCCTTGTTCTTCAGGCCTGATTGGAATTGAATTTCGTGTGATGTAATAGGGTAAGGAATTTCATATTGATTCTCCTCGATTGGCTTCAATTTAAGTTCACTTTGAAAGAAATTTTTGTCTGCTTTTTCCTTTTCCTTCTCTCCATCTTCTCTCATTTGATCGAGCTTCTCCTCATTTGTCTGGGTGATAACCATGATTCTTTCCTTTGGGTTGGAATATGTTTTACTTGGGAGGGTTCCTATATTTCAGGTTGACAACACCACTACTAGTTAGCCTACTTGAACTTCTAGGTTGTGTGTTGAGGAGGCGTGATTCTTTATAACTTGCTCGAACTTACCTTCAAACCTCATATGTGCATCATCCATACCTCCCATTTTGTCTAAAATCTTGTCTAATTTGGAGTCCATCATGTTCGTCTTGTCTTGCTGAAAACCAGGTGGTCCTTAAGCTCTGAACTGACCTCTAGCATTATTAGTCCATGAAAAGTTTGGGTGGTTCTTCCACATAGGATTGTATGTGCTGGAGTAGGGGTTGTTTCCCTATTCTCAATCGTATTGTGATCCCATATAACTCACTTGTTCTGATTCATTACATTTCATTAGGAAACAATCAATAGTATCATAATCCAATTACCCACACAACCCACATTTTAGTTGGACATCTTTCACAGAAGCTGAGGAAGAACCCTTCATATTGTTTAGCTGTTGAGTTAGATTGTCAATCTTTGCTTGCATTTCTGTCATTTGATGATAGCTATAACTCCTTTCTGCTCTCAGAAAGTTCTGAGTTGTCTATTCCGCTCGGTTGTCCACAAGCAGCTATTGCTAGCCATCTCCTCTAACAAATCTTCAGCTTCATCCACCATCTTCCTTATTAATGATCCCATTGAGGTTGCGTGAATAGTGCCTCTCGTGGGTGGATTCACTCTATTGTAGAATGTTTACAAAAGGAATTCCTTTGGTAGATGATGGTGCGGGCACCTTCTTTACAAATCTTTGTATCTCTCCCACGCTTTATAGATCGATTCCTGATAGGTGTGAATTGCATCATATTTTAGGGCTTAGTTTGTTATGTATTAAGTGTTAATTTGAGTGTTTAGTATGTGGTTAGGGTAGAATTGTGCTAGTTTGTATGCTTAAGTGCTTTTATGGGTTAGTGTAAGTCTTTGAGCTTAAATATTATGTTTTTGAGTTACCTTAATGTGTTTGTTAGTGTTTTAGGGTCAACATCGAAGAACGGAGAAGTTTTATAAACTTTCGGGCCGAAACAACGACCCACGATCATGATAGAAGACTATACCATAACCCACGATCGTGACAAAAAGATTTGATATGGTGGCCTACATCTGGCAGATGCATAAACAAGAGAAAACACTAAGTTTTGAGGGTTTTTTGGACCTTTTCGACCCAAAAAAATCCTAGGACTACTCAAGACATAAAAGGTATTTAACGAACAAGAAGAACATAAGAGAGGGTTTTTACATCAGCCATAATTTTCAAACCCTAGAGAGTTTTATTGGGAGATTTAGAAAGGAACGAAGGAAGAGCGACGTGGAGAAGAAGCTTACACGAAGTACTTCCTAAAATAGGAGGTTTCCCACTAGTGCTGCCTCTGTTATCCATTCCGAGTCTATTTCTAGTTTAGTTTCAATTTTATGATTGTATAGAATTTAGGATAGTTATTGATGAAATTCGCATTTGCTAAACTTGGCATAGAACTGTTTCTCCCTCATTGTCTGAAGAACCAATCTCAGATGTGCCACATAATCTTCTCTATGCTTCGAGTACACCAAAATGTCATCAATAAAGACAATTACAAATTGATCTAAATAAGGTTGAAATACCTTATTCATTAATGCAATAAAAGCTACCGGAGCATTAGTCAATCCAAATGGCATTATCAAAAACTCGAAATGCCTATATATGGTTCTAAATGCACTATTGGCAACATCCGTCTCAGCTATCTTCAGCTGGTAATAACCCGATCTCAAGTCTAACTTTGTG
This sequence comes from Erythroxylum urbanii, assembly GCA_027568935.1. NCBI lineage: Eukaryota > Viridiplantae > Streptophyta > Magnoliopsida > Malpighiales > Erythroxylaceae > Erythroxylum > Erythroxylum urbanii. Next base: position 9,527 of record JAOQML010059093.1, read on the forward strand.
AATACCTAAGCTCCCTATAATTGATCAAACAAATCATCAATCCTCGGCAATGGATATTTATTTTTAACCGTTATCCGATTCAAATGCCGGTAATCAATACATAATCTCAGGGTGCCATCCTTTTTCTTTACAAACAATACTGGAGCTCCCTAAGGTGCCACACTAGGCCTGATGAAGCCCTTATCTAACAATTCCTGCAACTGGGATTTCAGTTCCTTCAGTTCAACAGGCACAATCCTATATGGAGGAATTGATATAGGAGCGGTACCTAGGACAATATCAATAGTGAACTCCGTCTACCTATCTGAGGGTAATCCCGGTAGTTCAATCGGAAACACATCTAGAAATTTCCTAACAACTGGGATGTCCTGAATGGTTTGTTCATTCCGAGTATCCACCACGTGGGCCAGATAAGCCTCACATCCACCTCGGATCAATCTCAAAGCACTCATAAATGAAATTAGTCAGGCTGACACTGCCTGATTAACT
>JAOQML010059103.1:0-10014 GCA_027568935.1 Erythroxylum urbanii
GCTATTTTTGATTGTAAGATCCTCAAGGAGAAGGGAGTCAACGTGCTGAATTGAAGTCAACAGGAGATCATAGCCTTTGGGAAAAGTTTACCGCGGTAAGTCCAACTGTCGCCGTGGTGAAAAATGATAAATCCAGGCTGAACTTTTGGGAGAAGTTCGCTGCGGAGAAGATTAATTATATTACCGCGGCAAAGGACCAGCAAAGAACAAATCCTTTTGGGTAAAGTTCGCTGTGGCGAGAGTCATTTGTAGCCGTGACGGACCTTCGAAAACTCGGACCATATTTAGGAAAATCTCTCACTGTTCTGACCTAACCCATGACCCAACATTTAAAAACATGCCAAATTAGGTTATGCGGAGACTGTCAACAGACATTCATACTTCATGTCTCACTCTCGACCTTCTTCTATCACCCATTTTTTAACTCTCATCGTCAATCTTTGCTATTGCCATGGACGTTGTCGGCGTACCTGCAGTTGTGAGTGCTTTCGGAGAGATGCTTAGCTAAGCACCATTTTCTCTTGACGATGTAGCAATGGCTTGAGTTTAATGGGCATCAAAGGGGAGTAGTTTGTTCATATCTTTCTACACTGTTATAAACTCCTGAGTTAGGATTTATGCTTTGTAGCTAGACTTTTCCTGATTAGAATTTAATCAAGAGTTGAACAATGTATTTTGTTATTGGGTTTGTTGATGTAGAACTTGGATGCTGAATATAAAAAGTTTCATATATGTCCTTTTGGTGATTGTGTTAATGCACTTTTATCTGCCTAGTTTTGTTTGATATTGAGATTACGCTTGATCCAAATTGACCACTTGCATTAACTTGCCCACTACACACACTAAGATGTATTCAACAAGGTTTTAAGAAATGGAGTTTATTGATTAAAATGTTGGACTTAAAGAGTTCTTTAAGGTTATTCATTTTGAAACTTAGTGAATTTCACTCCCAAAAGATTTGTTTTAAAACATGATAGCCAAAGCTCGTTTTCAAGATGATTTTATCACATTTGATCATTGTTTGAGTTTTCACTTTTCATTTCCCAAAAATCCAAAAACACCCTTTTTATACACTTTTCTTTCATTTAGTTAAATCAAAACATTCCAAAACCCCACTCTTAACTAATTTAGTTTGCATTTCCTGATAATTAGGCTAGCTTAGATCAATTGCTCTAGGTTCTAACTAAGTGAGATAACCCGGGGTTGTACTCTATATTGCAATCCTTGGAATTAAATTTTTGATTCGATTTCCAAGGGAGTGATCCAAAGACTCAACAACACACCGATCACCAATAGGCTCTCTTCTCAACAAAGGTGCCTAATGACCGTGTCAACGGGCTATTTTCCCATCAAAAATTCCCACGACATTCCCAATAGGTTGTTTTCTCTCCTAAAGTGCCCAATGAACATGTCAACGGGTTGTTTTCTCACCAAACGTGCAAAGCAATTGTGTAAACAAGTTGTTTTGCTCACTAAAGATGCCTAGTAACCATGCAAACAGCTTATTTTGCTTGCCACAGGTAAGCCAATAGGTTGTTTTCACACTGAAGGTGCCCAAAAATAATAACAAAGGGCTCTTTTCTCACCGAAGGTGCATAATAATCGTACCAAAGGGTTATTTCCTCACCAAAGGTGCCCAACAATGATGTCAATGGGTTGTTTCCCTAGCAAAGATGTGTTGATGGACTATTTTCTTACCTTGCCAACGGGTTGTTTTCCCACCAAAGATGTGCCAACGGGTTGTTTTTCCTACCACAGGTTTGCTAATAGGTTGTTTTCTCAATGAAGGTGCCCAGCGACCATGCCAACAGGCTATTTTCTCATCAAAGGTGCCTAAAATGTTGATTTCCCATCGAAGGTGCAAAGCAACCATGCGAATAGGTTATTTTGTCACTGAAGGTGCCTAGTGACCATTGCAACAGGCTCCTTTACACACTGAAGGTGCCCCTGGCTATTTTCTCACCAATGGTGCCCAATAACGATACAAACGGGTTATTTTCCTACCAAAGGTTCCTAATGACCGTGCCAATGGTTTGTTTGCTCACCGAAAGTGCACTGAAATAGTGACAAATGGCTCTTTTCTCACCAAAAGTGCCAAATGATCATGCCAAAGGGTTGTTTTCTCACTAAAGATGCCCAACGACCATGCCAACGGGGTGTTTTCCCACCAAGGATGTGCCAATGGGCTATTTTCTTACCAAACGATCCCAGCAACTATGCCATCAAGCTATTTTCCAACCATAATTGCCCAGTGATTGTGTCAAAGGATTGTTTTACTCACTAAAGGTGCCTAGTGACCATGTCAATAGTTTGTTTTGCCCACCACAGTTGTGCCCACGAGATGTTTTCTCATCGAAGGTGCCCAGTGACTGTGTCATTGTGTTGTTTTTCCCATTGAAGGTTCCCAGTGACCTTGCCAATAGGTTGTTTTCTCACTTAAGGTGCCTATTGACCATGCGATCGAGTTGTTTTGCTCACTGAAGGTGCCCAGCAAACTTGCAAATAGGTTGTTTTTACACCTAAGGTGCCCATCGACTATGCCATCAGGTTGTTTTTCTCAACAAAGGTGCCCAACAAGTATGCCAGCTGGTTGTTTTGCCTACCAAAGATGTGCCAATGAATTGTTTTATCATCAAAGGTGCCCTGCAACTGTGCCAATGGGTTTTGTTGGCCATCGAAGGTGCCCAACAATAATGTCAACAAGCTTTTGTGCTCACCCAAGATGCCTCGCAATTATGTCAATTAGCTATTTTGCCTACTGAAGGTGCCCAATGACAATGCCAACGGACTATTTTCTCATCAAAGGTGCCCTACAAAGGTGCAAATGAGTAGTTTTCTCAACAAAGCTGCCTAGCGACCTTGCCAATAAGTTGTTTGCTCACCAAAGGAGCCTAGTAACCATGCCAATGTGTTCTTTCACGTATAAAAGGTATATCAATGGATTGTTTTCTCACCGAAGGTGCCTAATGACTATGCCAATGGGCTTTTTTGCCTACCGAAGGTGCCTAATGATAATGCCAATTGGCTATTTTCTCACCAAAGGTACCTAGTGACCATGCTTACAGGTTATTTTCTCACTGAAGGTGCCCAACGATTATTCCAATGGGGTCTTTTTCCCTTCGAAATTGCCCAATGATAAAGCAAAATGGTACTTTTCTCACCAAAGTTGCCTAGCGAATGTGCCAACAGGTTGTTTGCTTACCAAAAGAGCTTAGCAACTGGATTTTCTTACTCACCAAAGGTGCCCAACGATCATTCATCTTTACCAACTAATCATTCTCAAATGTTATTTTTGCCATCGAAGGTACGAAGCAGTTGTTTTCACATTGAAGGTGCTTAGCTACCGTGCCAACGAATTGTTTTGCTCATCGAAGGTACCCAACGATGATGCTAGTGGATTTTTTTCCCACCATATATACACCAAAGGGGCTGTTTTCTCACTGAAGGTGCCCAGAAACTGTGTCAATAGGCTACATTGCCCAATTAAAGAGCCTAACGACAGTGCCAATAGACTATTTTTTCATCTAAGATGCCCAATGACTATGCCAACAGGTTATTTTCTCACCAAATTTGCCCAGTAACCATGAAAACGAGTTGTTTTCTTACCTAAGGTGCCTAGTAACCATGCCATTGAGTTGCTTTTCTCCTCAAAGGTGCCTAGTGACCATGCCAATGAGTTGTTTTACCCACAAAAGGTGTTCCAACTATTTTCTTATAAAAAATGCCCACTAACCTTGCCAATGGACTTTTTAGCCCATCGAGGGTGCCTGCCAATAATGTCAATGGACTATTTTCTCGACAAAGGTGAGCAGTGACCATGCCAATGGGTTGTTTTGCTATTTGAAGTTGTCCAGTGACTATACAAATGTGTTGTTTTTCCCACCATAGTTGTGCCCACAGGCTGTTTTTCACTTAAGGTGCCTATTGACTATACCAATGGGCTCTTTTGCCCACCGAAGGTGCCTAACGACAATGCTAACGGCTCTGGTTGTTTTGACCACCATAAGTGTTCCAAGGGATTATTTTATCACTAAAAGTACCCAGCGACCATGCCAACGAGCTATTTTTCCCATCAAAGGTTCCCAGTGACCTTGCCAATTGGCTCTTTTTGCATTAAAGGTGCTAAACCCACCATGCCAAGATGTTGTTTTTTCATCGAAGGTGCCCAACAACTGTGCCAATGGTTTGTTTTACTCACCAAAGGTACCCAAAGATATTGGCAAAGGGATCTTTTCCCACAGAAGATCCCCAATGACCATTTCAACAGGCTGTTTTGCTCACTGAAGGTTCCTAACAACCAAAAACTTGTAGATTGCAAAACCAATTCACTAGTTTTTTTATTAAAACTGTAAGTATACGGGGTGTAACCTATAGTAAAGAACATCAATCCCTTAGAGATTGTGTTTAGATGACACTGAATTCAAGCTGATTTGTTTAAGAACCAATTTTAATGAATATAAACTAAAAAATAAAACTAAATCAAACAACTAACAATAAACAAATGATAAAGTAAAAGTGTAGAAAGTTGAAGTACTGGATTTAAAAATTAGAGGTCACTTTTTCCCTATCTTATCTCCCTTCTACCTTGTTAATTGAATTATGCCTTACCTAAGATATCATAATGTATTAACTACCCTCTCTCAAGGTGTAATTAATTGTTTTGGACCAAATTAAATGGAAATGATTAAGCGATCTCTCAATCTACAAAATCATCCCACCAATTCATTCAACTAGTTATGAAGTTATCCTATGGGTAATCAACTAATTAGACAAGATCTCTCTTGAACTAATCAATTAACCTGATAAATGTATGTCTATAGAGTGTCAATTCTCATTGTACAACCCTACGCAATTTACCCAACTCAATTTCTCAATATATTGTTAGGTATAAGTTCAACATTCATTAAAATCAACATCCCTAATAACTAGAAAATCCATTATAAAGATGCTAGAAGAGAAAAATGAAATAAGAACTAGATGAAGAAAGCTCCTCCTATTCTTTGCACAAATTTGGAAAATTTGGAGTCGGTGTGCTCTTTGCCCAATTTGGAATGGAAATCTTGATTCTCTACCTTCCTCTAGGATCTGAATTTGATTTTTTACCTCAAAGAGGCAATTTCTCATGACACCCCCCTCGACCCTAGGGATTTGTGCCCTTATATAGTCAAAAGAACCTAAAAATAAGTGAAACCCGTGTATCTCTTTGGGTTCGGGTTAGGGATCCTACGATTATGGGAATTAGCACAAATCCCACGATCGTGGGTGATTGTCTTACAACTCCTCCACTTCTCTTCTCCTCTCTTGGGCCCTGGTTCAATCACAAAGGTGGCCACCCTCCATTCCTACATCAAAATGATCAATTCTTACCCTAAATCAACATCAAAGATAAAAGAACAACCATAAAGATCAACTAAACCAAAACTTACAAAATAAGTCCTAAAACACACCAATAATAGACTATTATGCAAGAAACATATGCCAAGTACTTAGAGAAACACACACTAATGTACAACTATTCCAAGATTGGAAACCATAAAAGTATCCATAGCAGGACCACCGTTTGTGACGCGTGATTCTTCGTTATGTGTTATATATTTTGGGTGGCTTTATATATGTTTTATTTATATTATTTGAATATCTATATGCATGTGTAAATTACTATTCTATGCTTTTAATTTATATACTCAAGTATGTTGTAGTATAGGATTAGAACTAGCATAGGACAAACACCCTTACTAATAGGAGTAGTAACTTTCATAATGTACTAAGAACGACCCTCATAACAATATTAAGTTTATATGCCTTCCATAAAAATTTACCCATGTTTATCTCTAGCTTATCCTTATGTGGGTTTTGCCAAAGTAAAGCATATGAGAATCATCTAGGGAAGACATTTGAATAATGGTGCTATTCATAGGTAAAGTATGGTTAAACTTAACTAAGCTATTAAAACGGTTTTGGGCTTAGAGCATAAGATTGGGTCGTACATACATACAGTACATAAGATGTAATTTAATATAAACCCATTAAGAGTTACATGTGATGTAATTGAAAAGGGTTTTCTACCTAAATAACTAAGTATTGAGTGTTAAGCCAAAGCTTTCTTAGGACTTAGTGAAATATGGATCTTGTCTCTTCCCACTTTTAAATAGAGGGTTATTAAATTGAGTGGGAGCTTATACCTCTTAATAATAAGAATGTTGACACTTTTTTCATAACATTGTAGATTATGGAGTACACTCCATCTAACAACCTATCTATCCTAAAAAAAGAAAAGCTTAATGGAACAAATTTCGTAGACTGGTATAGGAACTTGAGAATTGTTCTTAAGCAAGAAAGAAAGCTTTATGTCTTAGAAGAACCCATCCCTGAGGAACTGCCAGCAAATGCACTTAAAGCTCAAAAAGATGCTTACACGAAGCATATCAACGACTCTACGAATGTGTCATGCCTTATGTTAGGCGCCATAATCTCTGACCTTCAGAAGGGTTTAGAGGAAATGGAAGCCTATGACATGGTTGCATAACTAAAATCTATGTTTCAAGAGCAAGCATGCCAAGAGAGGTTTAGAAACACCAAGGCATTGAATTCATGCAAGATGACTCCTGGCACATCTTTGAGTGCTCATATTCTCAAGATGAAGAGTTATATTCATCATCTTGAGAAATTAGGTGCACTTGATAGTCAAGAATTGGCAACTGATCTTATTCAAACATCTTTGACTGATGAATATGATCAGTTCATTCTTAACTAAAATATGCATAATATGGAGAAGTCCATTGATGAATTGCGTAGAATGCTCAAGACTGCTAAAGAGAACTTAAAGGGAAAGGTTAAGACCACCAATGAAGTTCTTATGGTTCAAAAGGGAAAGGGCTTCAAGAAGAAGGGTACAGGCAAGGGCTAAGGTAAAATACCTAAGTCTAAGCCCAAGCCTAAAGCTAAGACTAAGGCACCCAAGGAGGGAGTTTGCTTTCATTGCAATGACCCTGGTCATTGGAAAACGAACTGCAAACTCTATTTGGAAAAGCTAAAAGGGAAGAAGAATAATGCGACTAATTCTTCAAGTATGTTTGTTATAGAGGTCAATTTTATTCCTGCATCTTGGGTATTGGATACTAGAGGTACAACTCACATTTATACTAATGTGTAGAATTTAAGAAGGACTAGAAGATTGATTAATGGTGAGATCAACCTGCGCGTGGGAAATGGAGCAAGAGTTACTGCTTTATCCGTAGGGACCTATAATCTTACTTTGCCTACTGGACTCATTTTAGAGCTTAGTAATTGTTAATATGTACCTACTATGAGTAGGAATATTATCTCTTTCGCTTGTTTAAAGAATGTTGGATTTAGATTTTCTATTGAGAATAAAAGTATTTCCATTTATAAAAAATACATTTTATATGGCATTGCATGTTAATTAAATGGCATCTATACTCTAGACATTGAGCCTCTTACAAATGAGTCCATCTATAACATAAATATCAAGAAGTTTAAATTTAATGATTTGAACCTAACCTATCTCTAGCATTATCGCTTAGGCTGTATAAATGAAAAACGCATCTAAAAACTCCATTAAGATGGATTCATTGATTCTTTTGAATCTTTTGAGACATGTGATTCTTGTTTGCTGGGCAAGATGACAAAGGCACCCTTTATAGGTAAAGGGGAAAGGGCCAATAAGTTATTAGGCCTTATACATACCGATGTATGTGGTCTTTTTAGCATATCAATAAGAAGAGATTATTTGTATTTCATTTCTTTTTTAGATGACTTCATTAGATATAGCTATGTCTATTTAATGAAGCACAAATTTGAACTTTTTGAAAAGTTCGAAGAGCATAAGAATGAAATACAAAATCAGCTTGGCAAGATAATTAAAATCCTTCGATCTGATCGAGGAGGTGAATACTTATGCCAAGATTTTAATGATCATTTTAAGGATTGTGGAATCGTTTCACAATTGACTCCTCCAGGAACTCCTCAATGAAATAGTGTCTCTGAAACGAGAAATCAAACTCTATTAGATATGGTTCGATCAATGATGAGTCAAACTGACCTTTCAAAATCTTTCCGAGGTTCTGCTTTAGAAACTGCAGCATTTATATTAAACCGTATTCCTTCAAAGGCTGTAAAAAAGACACCTTATGAGTTATGGATTGGGAAACGTCCTAATCTATCTTTTCTATAGATTTGGGGTTGTGAGGCTTACATGAAGCATCCTACTGCTGACAAGTTGGCACCCAAATCTGAAAAATATTTATTTGTGGGATATCCTAAGAAAACTAAAGGATATTACTTTTACATCCCATCTGAGAACAAAGTGTTTGTTGCTCGAAATGGTTTTTTCTTAGAAAAGAATTTATTTCTAAATGAAACGGTGGAAGAAAAGTACAACTTGAAGAAATTCAAGTTTCACAAAATGACATTGAGCCTGAGAAGGAGATTGGAGCAAGCTCACAAGCTGTTGATGAGTAGCCTTCTTCAACACAAGGCCTACATAGATCTAATAGAATTTGTTATAAGCCCGAGAGATATGGATTTCTCATTACTGATGATGATAATGTGATGCTTATTGATTGTAATGAGCCCACAGCCTATCAAGAACCTATGGAAAGTCCAAAATCTGCTAAATGGTTAGAGGCCATGAAAATAGAGATGCAATCCATGTATGACAATCAAATTTGGACTTTGATTGATCTGTCTAATAGCTTGAAGACCATTGGATGTAAGTGGGTTTTTAAGAAGAAACTCAACATAGATGGAAATGTGCACACTTATAAAGCAAGACTTGTTGCTAAAGGTTATTGACAAGTTCATGGAAATTGATTATGATGAAACATTTTCTCCAGTAGTCATGATCAAATACATTAGAATGAAGATGAACCTTGTGTTTACAAAAGGGTTAGTGGGAGTGTTGTTGTCTTCTTAGCTTTATACATTGTTGACATATTGCTCATTGGAAAAGATATTTTGACCTTACAGAGTGTTAAGATTTGGTTAAGGAAATGTTTCTCAATAAAAGACTTAGGTGAGGCTGCTTATGTTATAGGCATTAAGATCTGTAGAGATAGATCAAGAAAGCTTATAAGCCTAAGTCAGAGTACATACATAGATAAGGCACTGAAAAGGTTCAGTATGCAAGATTCCAAGAGAGGATTCCTGCCTATTTCATATGGAATCAAGCTTTTTAAGAAGGACTATTCTACTTCAGGTAAAGAATTTGAGCACATGAGTAAGATTCCATCTGTATCTACAATTGGATTTATCACGTATGCCATGTTATCTACTCAACCAGATGTCTCTTATACTTTGAGCATAATAAGTAGATACCAGTCTAGTTATGGTGAGAGTCACTAGATAGTAGTTAAAAATATCCTTAAGTACTTGAGAAGAATTAAGGATATGTTCCTAGTCTACAGAGGACTTGAAGGAGAGCTAGTTGTAAATGGTTACACTGATGCTTGTTTTTAGTTTGAGATAGATGATTTTAGATCACAATTAGGGTTTGTGTTCTATTTGAATGGAGGTGCAGTGAGCTGGAAAAGTTCAAAGCAAGACAATGTTGCTGATTCTACAACTGAAGCTGAGTACATTGCTACCTCGGATGCAGCTAAGGAAGCTGTATGGATCAGGAAGTTCATTACTGAGCTTGGAGTTGTTCCGAGTATTGCAAGTCTTATAGACCTTTATTGTGATAATAATGGGGCTATAGCACAGGCTAAGGAACCAAACTCACATCATAGATCCAAATACATACTCAGACGTTTCTATCTGATTAGAGAGATCATTGGGAGAGGAGAAGTAAAGATATGCAAAGTGGGTATAAATGACAAAATTGCCGATCCACTTACTAAACCTCTTCCATAGACTAAGCATGAGAGTCATACGAAGTCCATGGGTATTAAATATTTGACCGATTAGGCCTAGTGTAAGTGGGAGATTGTTAGTAGTGTGCCTTAGGCCATGGTCATATATGAATTTTGTACTGACATTCTGACTTATTAATAA
>JAOQML010059133.1:0-10013 GCA_027568935.1 Erythroxylum urbanii
GTGCAGAAGTACAAAACACAGAAGAAACAAAGCACAGAAGAAGTAAAGATACAGAAGAAGCAAAACACAGAAGAAAACACACAGAAGGAAGCAGAACACAGAAGAAAGCAAAACACAGAGGAAAAACACAGAAGAAAAGAAAAACACAGAAGGAAGCAAAACACAGAAGAAAGCAAAACACAGAGGAAAAACACAGAAGAAAAGAAAAACACAAAAGAAGCAAAACACAGAAGAAGTAAAAAGCACAGAAGAAGCGCAAAGATACAGAAGAAGCAAAAGATACAGAAGAAGCGAAACACAGAAGAAGTATAAAATACAGAAGAAGCACAAAGACACAGAAGAAGTAGAAAATACAGAAGAAGCAAAGCACAAAAGAAGAAAAAGATACAGAAGAAGCAAAACATAGAAGAAACACAAAGACACAGAAGAAGTAGGAAATACAGAAGAAGCACAAAGACACAGAAGAAGTAGGAAACACAGAAGAAACAAAGCACAGAAGAAGCGAAACACAGAAGAAACAAAGCACAGAAGAAGTAAAGTTACAGAAGAAGCGAATCATAGAAGAAATGAAGCACAGAAGAAGTAAAGATACAGAAGAAGCAAAATACAGACGATACAAAGCAGAAGATACGCTAGTACATCGAACAGTTAGTTAGTTGGAGTTAGTTACAGAACTCAACTAAATAACAGTTGTCAAGACTCAATAAGCAGTTATCAAGAATCAAGAAGAAGTTAGCAACTTAGACTATAAATACTAATCGTAGTCAAAGATTGAATAACTTAACAATTTTTTTATCTTTTCAACCTTTCGGAAAACTTTGGATCTTACATCTTTTGAGCGTTCAAGTGTATACTTAGAAAAGAAAATTTATGTAGTGCGATACTAGAGAGCTAAACATTACTGTAATAATAGCTTACGATATCTTTCTAGTGAGAGAAAAAAAAGGCTGAGAGCCTGGAGAGGCTAAGATAGCAGAAAGAATACTTGGTGTTAGAGACCTAAAGAGGCTCTAGAGGGAAGAAAGAATACTTGTACATTTGTTGAAGTATAGTGAAAACTCAGAAGAATTCTGAGGACTGGACGTAGCCCATGGTTTGGGGTGAACTAGTATAAAATCGCATTGTCTAACTTTTATCTCTCAACTCATTCTATTTTGTTCTTAAACAAGTATATAGAAATTATTTGCGATTTATCTACGTAACAATTTTCATATAACATTTGTGATATTCTTTTAACAAGTTAAAGAAATTCTTATCAAAAATATTAAAGTTTTTGTATTCACAAAAAGAATACACAATTCAACCCCCTCTTCTTGTGTATATCATATATTGTACATAATTTCTATATTAACATGTAATTTACTTCAATTAGCTCTCTCCATCTGTGTCATACACTTTTTTCCTTTCCCAACAAAAAAGTAATTTCTCCTTCCTCTCGCTCTGAAGAATAGTCTATCGTGTCACCTCCCTGTGGACTGCCATTGCCCAGACAGTCGTTATTCTCTCCCTTATCTAGCACCATATTCTGCACTCTATCTGCTTGTTCATTCCGTTGCATACCATGTTCCTTATCATGCCAAACTTCTTCACACTCTTCATCATTATTTTCAGGGTCTCTCGGTATAGTAGTTTGCATATATTGACAACACTCTGTTTCTTCAACTTGTTCTTTGTCTCTGTGTTGTATCACGTCATCACTGTTTAACAAGTCTGTTTATGTAGTTATCACCACTTTGTTTGATTTTTCCTCGAGAATCATCTCTACTGGACTATTTGTGTTACCATTAACAGGCCCGGTATCTAATATTTTCTCCCCCATAATCGTGCATTTGTATCCTTCATCGTCTCCTTGATACCCTTTTGTTTCCAGATTTGTATTTCTTTAACTTCTCCTTCATTTTTTCCTCTTTTCACCCACCCTACAAACAATAGAAGTATGCCCTTATCTAAAACACTTTGAAGAATATAAACCACTTCTTTCATATTTGGCCTCTTGACAGATGCAATTCATGGGAGAAACTACTATCGGAAAGCCCTTTACCGGTTCCATTGTTAGATCGACTTCAACACAGATGCATGCCCTAGAGGCACGAATACAATTTAAGGTGGAGTTATCTGTTCCAAGATACCGGCCAAACCTGGTAGCTATAATCTGTAAGATGTCAGTTCAATATAAATGCATTAGTAGCCTGGGCAGAAAAATCCATTGAGGTGCGATGGGAGATTCCTTTTTCACATTAAAGTCTTTAGTCCATTTGAATAACTAAAAAGGGGTACCTTCCATTGTTCTTCCTTCACGTGCTCAACCATGCACAAAGTCTCTTTCATTTTTCATATGACTTAACACATGAAATTCATCCATCAAACTGATAGTTGGAACTTCTATCAACCCCCAATTTTTCACCACAATGAGTCTTATTTTATCAATGGAAGGACGTGTTTTCATAAATTTCATCACCAAAGTGTACTTGAATTCATCAACCACTTTTGTCATCTCCACCTCTGAAAAAAAAGCCCATCTCACCATCGATTTCAACTGAAAAACACATGGGTATTTTGAAACTAGTAGTATTCACTTTATTGTTCACAACTTGAGCATATGATTTATGGAAAATGTCATCGAAACCAACAGGCAAAATGAACTGACTGAGAGATGGAAGGGAACCGTCTGACTAGTTTAATGGTGGCAATGATCAGCGAGCAGGGAGGATCGAATATCTTGGGAAATCAACTTGTAGGTGATTAATACAAACATAGTTATCTTGGTTTTATATGTTGTTGTATGGAATATTGTTAGAATGAATGATGGATAGATATAGGAATTACATAAGTATTACTGCATGTCAAATAAGTTTGTATAATTATGGATGATTTGAGGTATAATAAACTCCTAGGATAGTATATAGGCTGGAAATCCGTGATACAACTCCCATAAAGCTTATCAGTGAAAAGTTTCATGAGCCTAAGGGTCACAGTAAGAACTTGCTTTCTCGATTCACAGGTGTAAACAATGCCACGTACCATAGTGCTTAGTTGGCATAGTGTTTTATTTGACTGATACTCACATATGTTCAGTTTGCATAATTGTGAACTCATATGGTGGGATAGGTTAGTTTCATTTAGAGAAGAAATGGTCAAAGACCTATAAAAACTTAGGGGATGTTCTTTAAAGCAAAGATTAAATGTTCTGTAAAGTTAAGGGAAATGAAGGATACTAACTATGAAATTACTTTTTTAAATAACAGTTTTGTAGAAATGAGTAATGTTGATAAATCTTGGATGTATAGATGATTAACACCCAATGGTTTCGTTAATCTTGAGTTTGTTGAGAGACTTGAAGCTTTTATTCACTATGTATGTTCTCAACTGCATATATGGTTAGTCTAAAGATTAGATGTTTATGTAAAAAGTGCAAACATATTCCTTTTCTTCCTACTAATGAAGTGAATCTCCATTTGTTATGAAAAGGGTTTGTTCCAAATTATTTTGAGTGGACACGACATGGGGAGTCATTAATTTATAGCACCTCAAAGGGTAATGAAGTTAACTAGTCAATAAATATGGACGAGTTTGAAGGAGGGACTGGATTTATAACATATAATGTGGGTGCAATTGAAAATCCTTATACCCAAATGGTTTATGATACAGCTAGTTATACCTTTCAGGCAAATAAAGAAAATCTTGAAGAAGAACCAAACCCACATGCAACAAAGTTTTTTGACTTGCTAAAATCAACTGACCAATAATTATGGCCAAATTACAAGACCATGACTTAATTATCTTCAATTGCTCGAATATTGAGCATAAAGTTTGAAAGGCATATTTCTGATCGAAGTTTTGATAAAATTCTTGCTTGGTATAAGGAATCATTGTCTCCTAATCATACAATAGTTGATAATTTCTACAATATCAAGAAACATATTAGAGGTCTTGGTTTGTCAGTTGAAAAAATTGATTGTTGCAATTTCGAATGTATGATGTGTTTGAGGAGATGATGTGGAATTGATTGTTGTAGAACTCTGAAACTGTTGACAAGATTCGGATATATCTTGATGTTGTAGGTGGTAAGGAATGTCGTGGAAGGATTTTCGACTTAGGTTCATTTACAAACACACGTCATTCGCAATCCTCCACATCCACTACAACTGCATCTAGTAGACGGTCCTCATTAAATGAAAGAGTCATTCAGCTTAAGAGCACAGTAGAGAGGCCAACAACTCAGTTGCAACAATCAATGGAGTACATGGCCTAACTCCGTAATGAGATTGATCAGTTGAAGGGGAGGGACAAGACCTCATCGTAGTAGTCAAAACATCCACCTTCACCACATGTATAACTTATATGGATAATTGAATGTAATTGATGTTTTGCTACTCTTAAGTTTTTGTATAAATTCTTAATTTATAATTATTTTCAAGATATTTATTCGTATACATTATAATTTTTTAATTATATTAACAATCATAATAATGTTTATTTTATATTTATCAATCAATGTTATATTATTTAAAGAAATTAAATATACAAAAAATTATAAGATTATGAACAGAAAAATTAGGTAGGAAGTGAAAAATGTTGGTAGAAATCTATCAAAGTTAAATTTCCTGACGGAAATATAATATTCCGTTGCTAATTAGTGACGAGATGATACCATTCGTCGGTAAATTATCGACGGAACATACCATTCAGTAAAAATTTAGTGACGGCTCATGTTTCCGTCGGTAACCTTAGCGACGGATTGTTATATATCCGTCGATTACTTAGCAGCAAACCTACAATTTACCATTGGCAAATTCACCAACAGAGTATTCCATCTACAAAGTAGCGATAAAATATTATAAATCTGTTAGTAAATTTTCCTTAACTTATCGATGGAAATCCAAAATTTTATCTCTAAGGGTACCGAAAAATACATAAACTTCCATTACTAAATTTACCAACATTCGTTTCTCTAACGTTTTTTTCTTTAGTAATTTCTGTTGTCAAATTTGTTTCTCGATAGAAAAGCTTTATTTTCTATTGGTAATTTCCATCATAAAACCTATTTTTCTTATAATAGAGTTAGTGAGAGGAAAAATAGAACCAAAATGGAATTGGGCAGAGGTAGCCAACACTTTTTTTTTCTGTTGAACATATTATCAACTAAAGCTCTTCAAAATCAAACACCTTATGAAGGATGGCTTGGTCATAAACCCGCTCTGTCAAATTTAGAAGTGTTTAGTTGTTTGTGTTTCTTTTACATTCTTCAGGTTAAGAGATAAGTTGGATAAGAAAGTTGTTCTTGGAATATTCATAGGCTACAATAATACTTCAAATGCCTACATAATATTTTAGCTACATACAGGAAAAATAATTATCAGTAGAGATGTTGTCTTTATAGAGGAGGAGCAATGGGATTCGAATACAAGTAAAGAAGAGCAATATCCTGGTGGATTATAGTCGAATGTAGATGATGTGGACGACCAACCAATTAGAGGTACAAGGTTACTTTCTGACCTTTAAGTAAGGTGCAATGTTGCAGTATTAGAACCTGTAAGTGTTAAGAAAGCAATGAAGGATCAAAAATGGATGGCTACTATGAAGGAAGAGCTGCGAATGATTGAAAAAAAATACTTGGTAGCTAGTTGAAAAAATTCAAGACAGAAATGTTACTGGGGTACAATGGGTTTTTAGGATAAAGCTTAATGCTGATTGATTAGTAAATAAGCATAAGGCAAGGCTTGTTGTAAAAGGATATGCATAATTCTTTGGCGTAGACTTCTCTGAAACCTTTGCTCCGAGGCCAGGCTTGACACCATTAGACTACTGCATGCTATTGCAGCTTAAAAGGGTTAGAAGGTTTTCCAACTAGATGTGAAAAGTGCATTTTTCAATCATTTCTTAGAGGAGGAAATCTATATTGAACAACCAGAGGGCTTTGTTGAGCAAGGATAAGAGGAGAAGGTGTATTTATTAAAGAAGGCTCTATATGGTCTCACAAAGGCACCAAGGGACTGGTACAGTCGTATAGATGATCACCTTCTAAGCTTAAGCTTTGTTAGAAGCTTGAGTTAAGCAACTCTGTATGTGAGAAAGGTTGGCACTGACTTAACTGTTGTTTCTATTTATGTTGATGATATTTTGATCATAGGAAGTAATCAAGAGCTCATTGATGATTTCAAAGTTAAAATATTGAAGGAATTTGAGATGACAAACTTGGATTGATGTCTTACTTTCTTTGTTTGGAAGTAAGGCAACAGAAAAATGAAATATTCATAAGCCAATGCAAGTACGCCAGTGAGATCTTGAAGAAGTTTCATAAGGAGGTGTTTAAGGCTATTGACACTCGTATGCAATCTAGAGTGAAGTTCTGTAAGGATGATGGTGTTGCCAAGGTGAATGAGAATCACTACAGAAGTTTAATTGATTGTCTCATGTACTTCACTGCCTTCAGACCAAATATTGTGCTGACAGTGAGTCTTTTATCCAGATGTACGCATTGTGGAAATGAGGAATATATGCAAGCTGCTAAAAGTATTGTGAGACACATCAAAGGAATTGTTGACTATAGTATCAAGTATACCAGTAGCAAAAGTTTTAATTTAACAAGTTTTTCTGACAGTGATTGGGTAGGTTTTGAAAAATCGTAGAGGATAATAGTTTCGCAAATTGTGCAATTTTACGTGGTCGTCTCTGGCACAAATAAAAACAAAACCAATCAAAAGAAAAATAACAGATGTCACCAGAAATTTGGTAACACAGTTCGGTACTCCTTGCCTACGTCTGCGAGGCCCTCACCTAGATTAATTCTTTCACTGAAGTACAATAGATTTACCCAAGGTTTTACTAAGCCGATACCACTCACCCCTTGACACTATCTCTCAACCTCATTTCTTGTGAAAGATTTTCACACCCAATAATTAGACCGATTCATGTTAACCTCGTAAGAGAATTTTTCTCTACTACTCTTAATTAAAAGATAATTAATAAAAATAACTCAAGTGATCAATTAATTAAAAATAGAACAATAATACACTTGAGATAAAGGAAAAGAACAACTTTCCAAAGTTTTCGACTCTTCTAAAGATTAATATGATAGTTGTTCACTGATGACACTAACTACCTAATTTGTCATTGCCTTGAAGTTTTTTGCACTCCACTTCCACCCGATTGATTCACACAAAAGTGAGAGGACAATCACAACTATACCAACAAAATCATCAACAACACCCCAGCCCAATAAGCAATCACGGCTGTAGACACTCACAACAACAAGAAAAACATCAACAACAATAGCCCAAGGAAGACGCACAGCCGAAGACTAGTTTTTTTAATGTAATGTAATTCACTAAGGAGTCTTCACTAGGTAGAGTTCTTCCCGCATCCAAATAGACCAATTACGCAGCCTACCCCAATGAAGGTAAAAACCGTGGAGATATAGGTAGCTACACTCAATTGAACACCGTAGAACTTGTCTTATGTTATACGACCAAGATCCCACATCACCAAGAAGTCTTCACACAGACGTTCACTTTCTAGATAACACTCTGCATACACAATCTCTAAAATCTTATGACTTTATTTCAGCCTACGTCAAAAATATTGTTATCTTTTTTACATATCTCTCTTAAAATAGAATTCTATCGTGACAGAACCATTATCCAAAAATGCCAAAATTCAATAATAAGATATATACCGTATATCTTAACAGGTTCAATTGATGATACGAAGAGCACAACTGATTTTTGCTTCCATTTTGGTTTAGGTGTGATCAATTGGTGTTCTAAGTAGCAACAAATTGTTGCTTAAAGAACTACAGAAGCTGAGTTTGTCGCTACAACTGCAGTAGCAAACCATGCAATATGGCTCAGGAAAATTCTGCAAGATCTGAATATGATGCAGCTAACCAACTCAGATTTCTGTCGATAATCAAGCAGCCATATCAATCTCCTCAAATCCAGTTTTTCATGGTAAAACAAAACATTTCAAGATTAAATTTTATTTTATCAGGGAGATTCGGAAGGAAGGGGAGGTCACCTTAATTTATTGCAAAACTGAAGATAAGATGATTGATATATTTACCAAGGTTTTATCTAAAGCCAAATTTGAAGATTTAAGAGACAAATTGGGAGTTCGCAGCATTAAAGGCAAGAACGAATGTTAATATTGCCTCAATATTACAAGTGTAAGGAGAATTGAACATGATTGTAATTTGATTTGCTGTTAAATTGGTCTTTCAACAGAAAAGCCTAGTTTTTTAGGATCATGAGTCAGTCTGGTCAGAAGTTGTTGCAAGTTTGTTAATGTTACTTGCGGTAGCTATTTTTTGGTTGTTTATGTCAATTTTTTCTTATTATTTTAGTTTCCGTTACTGTTATTCGTGTATTTAAGAAGTTGAATTCAATAAAGCATAGATATATAAATTCTTCCGGTCTCTTTTATTAGTTTACTGATTAATTTCAGTTAACCCAACAGAACTCCTGGGTCAAGATTGGTGCTTTTGGATGAAGAACGTACGAGGGATCTTGTCACTGTGGCTAATGCTTCTATCGATATTGACTGCTGTGCTGTCAAGAGGAGCATCGAGAGAATCCCAGCTTCCAGCGTCCACGAGGTATTTCTCTTTGTTCTCCTGTATTTTTCTTTTTTCTTTTTTTCCTTTCAAAGAATGCTCGACTTCCCTGTTTCCTGATACTGCTCCGAGTTCAAATGTAGATTGTTAACTTATTTCTTTTCTGCACCGCCTCCAAACAACAGTCGCTGTTCCCTTGCTTGTCGTAGTTTTTGTTCCTCTTTGATTTTTAGTGGGCATGTTTTATTGCAAGTTCTAGTGCTGTTTGAGGCCAATAATGATTGCTGATGGATGTTTCTATGAAATAGCTAGTTGTCTCCTAATTTAATTGATGCGGGGCATTGACAGCATTGGAAAAGATGGGTTGTGTAAAGAAATCTTCATGATATGCTATGGTCATTAATTCCATGTAGTGGATGGGACCCTTATTTTGAAACTCCAGCAATTTCTTTTTCTTTTTATTTTTAGGCACGTAAGGTTAGAATTCTTGCCACTTGTTAACTGGCTTGTGACCAATTCGCCGTGCCCTTAAGTTAGAGGACTAGGTTGAAGATGACATGAAGCTACTCATTACCAGTGCAAACTTCTTACTCCCTTTGTGAACTGAGGGTGCCATAGAAGTTTTACTCTGTTGGAACAAGATCAAACAGAATACTGTAATGAGATGCTGAATGTTTTTTCTTCCTTCTTTTTTTGTTTCTCTGTGTGTGTCTCTACAAATCTTTTCATAGTTGGTTTTCCATCTGTTCTTGTACTCGTTTAACATTGCTTCAATAGCGTCGAAGCTGGGCAATTGCCTTAACTTTCATCTCTATGGATTGCTTCTTTAAACTCTATGTGCACGCAGTGGTAACTATCATCCAAAATTTCTTATATATTCATTCATTTCAGATGGCAGAACGATTTAATGAGAAATCAGGAATATCTGGTTGTATCCCACTTGAAAGCTTCAATAGCATGTTCAATTTCACTGGTTCTTGGCAACTTAATGCATCAGCCACAAAATCTCTCGCAATGGTTGGGCATTCCATCCCACTTTTTAAGGTTCAACTAGCAAAAATGTCTTTGGTTTTGTGTGAGGAAGTAAGGCGCGCATTCCCTTATTCCTACGATCCTGCATCCTTGGCAAGGTAAATACATCCTTGGCAAGGTAAATACATTGTTAAACCTCCTTTAGTAACATAACTGCATTACCCGTTTGAAGTTTCCTTTCATACTTCAAAATTTTGAAACTTCCAAAGAAGAATTAAATTGAGATGAGGAATCTAATTGTTTGATACAATAAGTTCTTATACGAAAATTCTTTGATTTGGAAATAGAAAATATATGCTCATCTTTTTACTCAAATTGCAACTAAGAGCCTGAAAGTTGCTAATTCAAGGAGCTGCTTCCATGAGATTCTGATTATAAGATTGTTATCTGTTGGAAATTAATTCAAAATTTCATAGTTGTTAAAATTCTT